>CAWWDK010000160.1:0-12500 GCA_963942575.1 Priocnemis perturbator
AGCGGAATATCGGATGATGACAATTTTTCTCAAACTCCGCTTCCAGCCGTACGAAGTTTATGAAACTTGTACAGAATGCTCGTGTCGTCAATCGAGAGCACTCCTGCAAGTTTGAAGAAGATCGTACGATCGGTTCGCATTTCTCGATGAACTTACATACAGCTACGACGGGACATAGTCGCTGAACGGGATCTATCCAGTACTGCGTTGTAGATGACAATTTGTGTCTAACTCCGCTTCCAGCCGTACGATGTTTATGAAACTTGTACAGACTGCTCGTGTCGTCAATCGAGAGCACTCCTGCAAGTTTGAAGAAGATCGTACGGTCGGTTCGCATTTCTCGATGAACTTACATACAGCTACGACGGGACTTGGTCGCTGAGCGGAATATCGGATGATGACAATTTTTCTCAAACTCCGCTTCCAGCCGTACGAAGTTTATGAAACTTGTACAGAATGCTCGTGTCGTCAATCGAGAGCACTCCTGCAAGTTTGAAGATGATCGTACGATCGGTTCGCATTTCTCGATGAACTTACATACAGCTACGACGGGACATAGTCGCTGAACGGGATCTATCCAGTACTGCGTTGTAGATGACAATTTGTGTCTAACTCCGCTTCCAGCCGTACGATGTTTATGAAACTTGTACAGACTGCTCGTGTCGTCAATCGAGAGCACTCCTGCAAGTTTGAAGAAGATCGTACGGTCGGTTCGCATTTCTCGATGAA
The DNA here is from genome assembly GCA_963942575.1 of Priocnemis perturbator. Classification (NCBI taxonomy): domain Eukaryota; kingdom Metazoa; phylum Arthropoda; class Insecta; order Hymenoptera; family Pompilidae; genus Priocnemis; species Priocnemis perturbator. Next base: position 730 of record CAWWDK010000160.1, read on the forward strand.
CTTACATACAGCTACGACGGGACATAGTCGCTGAACGGGATCTATCCAGTACTGCGTTGTAGATGACAATTTGTGTCTAACTCCGCTTCCAGCCGTACGATGTTTATGAAACTTGTACAGACTGCTCGTGTCGTCAATCGAGAGCACTCCTGCCAGTTTGAAGAACATCGTACGGTCGGTTCGCATTTCTCGATGAACTTACATACAGCTACGACGGGACTTGGTCGCTGAGCGGAATATCGGATGATGACAATTTTTCGCAAACTCCGCTTCCAGCCGTACGAAGTTTATGAAACTTGTACAGAATGCTCGTGTCGTCAATCGAGAGCACTCCTGCAAGTTTGAAGAAGATCGTACGGTCGGTTCGCATTTCTCGATGAACTTACATACAGCTACGACGGGACTTGGTCGCTGAGCGGAATATCGGATGATGACAATTTTTCTCAAACTCCGCTTCCAGCCGTACGAAGTTTATGAAACTTGTACAGAATGCTCGTGTCGTCAATCGAGAGCACTCCTGCAAGTTTGAAGAAGATCGTACGGTCGGTTCGCATTTCTCGATGAACTTACATACAGCTACGACGGGACATAGTCGCTGAACGGGATCTATCCAGTACTGCGTTGTAGATGACAATTTGTGTCTAACTCCGCTTCCAGCCGTACGATGTTTATGAAACTTGTACAGACTGCTCGTGTCGTCAATCGAGAGCACTCCTGCCAGTTTGAAGAACATCGTACGGTCGGTTCGCATTTCTCGATGAACTTACATACAGCTACGACGGGACTTGGTCGCTGAGCGGAATATCGGATGATGACAATTTTTCTCAAACTCCGCTTCCAGCCGTACGAAGTTTATGAAACTTGTACAGAATGCTCGTGTCGTCAATCGAGAGCACTCCTGCAAGTTTGAAGAAGATCGTACGGTCGGTTCGCATTTCTCGATGAACTTACATACAGCTACGACGGGACATAGTCGCTGAACGGGATCTATCCAGTACTGCGTTGTAGATGACAATTTGTGTCTAACTCCGCTTCCAGCCGTACGATGTTTATGAAACTTGTACAGACTGCTCGTGTCGTCAATCGAGAGCACTCCTGCCAGTTTGAAGAACATCGTACGGTCGGTTCGCATTTCTCGATGAACTTACATACAGCTACGACGGGACTTGGTCGCTGAGCGGAATATCGGATGATGACAATTTTTCTCAAACTCCGCTTCCAGCCGTACGAAGTTTATGAAACTTGTACAGAATGCTCGTGTCGTCAATCGAGAGCACTCCTGCAAGTTTGAAGAAGATCGTACGGTCGGTTCGCATTTCTCGATGAACTTACATACAGCTACGACGGGACTTGGTCGCTGAACGGGATCTATCCAGTACTGCGTTGTAGATGACAATTTGTGTCTAACTCCGCTTCCAGCCGTACGATGTTTATGAAACTTGTACAGACTGCTCGTGTCGTCAATCGAGAGCACTCCTGCAAGTTTGAAGAACATCGTACGGTCGGTTCGCATTTCTCGATGAACTTACATACAGCTACGACGGGACTTTGTCGCTGAGCGGAATATCGGATGATGACAATTTTTCTCAAACTCCGCTTCCAGCCGTACGAAGTTTATGAAACTTGTACAGAATGCTCGTGTCGTCAATCGAGAGCACTCCTGCAAGTTTGAAGAAGATCGTACGGTCGGTTCGCATTTCTCGATGAACTTACATACAGCTACGACGGGACATAGTCGCTGAACGGGATCTATCCAGTACTGCGTTGTAGATGACAATTTGTGTCTAACTCCGCTTCCAGCCGTACGATGTTTATGAAACTTGTACAGACTGCTCGTGTCGTCAATCGAGAGCACTCCTGCAAGTTTGAAGAAGATCGTACGGTCGGTTCGCATTTCTCGATGAACTTACATACAGCTACGACGGGACTTGGTCGCTGAGCGGAATATCGGATGATGACAATTTTTCTCAAACTCCGCTTCCAGCCGTACGAAGTTTATGAAACTTGTACAGAATGCTCGTGTCGTCAATCGAGAGCACTCCTGCAAGTTTGAAGAAGATCGTACGATCGGTTCGCATTTCTCGATGAACTTACATACAGCTACGACGGGACATAGTCGCTGAACGGGATCTATCCAGTACTGCGTTGTAGATGACAATTTGTGTCTAACTCCGCTTCCAGCCGTACGATGTTTATGAAACTTGTACAGACTGCTCGTGTCGTCAATCGAGAGCACTCCTGCAAGTTTGAAGAAGATCGTACGGTCGGTTCGCATTTCTCGATGAACTTACATACAGCTACGACGGGACTTGGTCGCTGAGCGGAATATCGGATGATGACAATTTTTCTCAAACTCCGCTTCCAGCCGTACGAAGTTTATGAAACTTGTACAGAATGCTCGTGTCGTCAATCGAGAGCACTCCTGCAAGTTTGAAGAAGATCGTACGGTCGGTTCGCATTTCTCGATGAACTTACATACAGCTACGACGGGACTTGGTCGCTGAGCGGAATATCGGATGATGACAATTTTTCTCAAACTCCGCTTCCAGCCGTACGAAGTTTATGAAACTTGTACAGAATGCTCGTGTCGTCAATCGAGAGCACTCCTGCAAGTTTGAAGAAGATCGTACGGTCGGTTCGCATTTCTCGATGAACTTACATACAGCTACGACGGGACATAGTCGCTGAACGGGATCTATCCAGTACTGCGTTGTAGATGACAATTTGTGTCTAACTCCGCTTCCAGCCGTACGATGTTTATGAAACTTGTACAGACTGCTCGTGTCGTCAATCGAGAGCACTCCTGCAAGTTTGAAGAACATCGTACGGTCGGTTCGCATTTCTCGATGAACTTACATACAGCTACGACGGGACTTGGTCGCTGAGCGGAATATCGGATGATGACAATTTTTCTCAAACTCCGCTTCCAGCCGTACGAAGTTTATGAAACTTGTACAGAATGCTCGTGTCGTCAATCGAGAGCACTCCTGCAAGTTTGAAGAAGATCGTACGGTCGGTTCGCATTTCTCGATGAACTTACATACAGCTACGACGGGACATAGTCGCTGAACGGGATCTATCCAGTACTGCGTTGTAGATGACAATTTGTGTCTAACTCCGCTTCCAGCCGTACGATGTTTATGAAACTTGTACAGACTGCTCGTGTCGTCAATCGAGAGCACTCCTGCCAGTTTGAAGAACATCGTACGGTCGGTTCGCATTTCTCGATGAACTTACATACAGCTACGACGGGACTTGGTCGCTGAGCGGAATATCGGATGATGACAATTTTTCTCAAACTCCGCTTCCAGCCGTACGAAGTTTATGAAACTTGTACAGAATGCTCGTGTCGTCAATCGAGAGCACTCCTGCAAGTTTGAAGAAGATCGTACGGTCGGTTCGCATTTCTCGATGAACTTACATACAGCTACGACGGGACTTGGTCGCTGAACGGGATCTATCCAGTACTGCGTTGTAGATGACAATTTGTGTCTAACTCCGCTTCCAGCCGTACGATGTTTATGAAACTTGTACAGACTGCTCGTGTCGTCAATCGAGAGCACTCCTGCAAGTTTGAAGAACATCGTACGGTCGGTTCGCATTTCTCGATGAACTTACATACAGCTACGACGGGACTTTGTCGCTGAGCGGAATATCGGATGATGACAATTTTTCTCAAACTCCGCTTCCAGCCGTACGAAGTTTATGAAACTTGTACAGAATGCTCGTGTCGTCAATCGAGAGCACTCCTGCAAGTTTGAAGAAGATCGTACGGTCGGTTCGCATTTCTCGATGAACTTACATACAGCTACGACGGGACATAGTCGCTGAACGGGATCTATCCAGTACTGCGTTGTAGATGACAATTTGTGTCTAACTCCGCTTCCAGCCGTACGATGTTTATGAAACTTGTACAGACTGCTCGTGTCGTCAATCGAGAGCACTCCTGCAAGTTTGAAGAAGATCGTACGGTCGGTTCGCATTTCTCGATGAACTTACATACAGCTACGACGGGACTTGGTCGCTGAGCGGAATATCGGATGATGACAATTTTTCTCAAACTCCGCTTCCAGCCGTACGAAGTTTATGAAACTTGTACAGAATGCTCGTGTCGTCAATCGAGAGCACTCCTGCAAGTTTGAAGAAGATCGTACGGTCGGTTCGCATTTCTCGATGAACTTACATACAGCTACGACGGGACTTGGTCGCTGAGCGGAATATCGGATGATGACAATTTTTCTCAAACTCCGCTTCCAGCCGTACGAAGTTTATGAAACTTGTACAGAATGCTCGTGTCGTCAATCGAGAGCACTCCTGCAAGTTTGAAGAAGATCGTACGGTCGGTTCGCATTTCTCGATGAACTTACATACAGCTACGACGGGACATAGTCGCTGAACGGGATCTATCCAGTACTGCGTTGTAGATGACAATTTGTGTCTAACTCCGCTTCCAGCCGTACGATGTTTATGAAACTTGTACAGACTGCTCGTGTCGTCAATCGAGAGCACTCCTGCAAGTTTGAAGAACATCGTACGGTCGGTTCGCATTTCTCGATGAACTTACATACAGCTACGACGGGACTTGGTCGCTGAGCGGAATATCGGATGATGACAATTTTTCTCAAACTCCGCTTCCAGCCGTACGAAGTTTATGAAACTTGTACAGAATGCTCGTGTCGTCAATCGAGAGCACTCCTGCAAGTTTGAAGAAGATCGTACGGTCGGTTCGCATTTCTCGATGAACTTACATACAGCTACGACGGGACATAGTCGCTGAACGGGATCTATCCAGTACTGCGTTGTAGATGACAATTTGTGTCTAACTCCGCTTCCAGCCGTACGATGTTTATGAAACTTGTACAGACTGCTCGTGTCGTCAATCGAGAGCACTCCTGCCAGTTTGAAGAACATCGTACGGTCGGTTCGCATTTCTCGATGAACTTACATACAGCTACGACGGGACTTGGTCGCTGAGCGGAATATCGGATGATGACAATTTTTCGCAAACTCCGCTTCCAGCCGTACGAAGTTTATGAAACTTGTACAGAATGCTCGTGTCGTCAATCGAGAGCACTCCTGCAAGTTTGAAGAAGATCGTACGGTCGGTTCGCATTTCTCGATGAACTTACATACAGCTACGACGGGACTTGGTCGCTGAGCGGAATATCGGATGATGACAATTTTTCTCAAACTCCGCTTCCAGCCGTACGAAGTTTATGAAACTTGTACAGAATGCTCGTGTCGTCAATCGAGAGCACTCCTGCAAGTTTGAAGAAGATCGTACGGTCGGTTCGCATTTCTCGATGAACTTACATACAGCTACGACGGGACATAGTCGCTGAACGGGATCTATCCAGTACTGCGTTGTAGATGACAATTTGTGTCTAACTCCGCTTCCAGCCGTACGATGTTTATGAAACTTGTACAGACTGCTCGTGTCGTCAATCGAGAGCACTCCTGCCAGTTTGAAGAACATCGTACGGTCGGTTCGCATTTCTCGATGAACTTACATACAGCTACGACGGGACTTGGTCGCTGAGCGGAATATCGGATGATGACAATTTTTCTCAAACTCCGCTTCCAGCCGTACGAAGTTTATGAAACTTGTACAGAATGCTCGTGTCGTCAATCGAGAGCACTCCTGCAAGTTTGAAGAAGATCGTACGGTCGGTTCGCATTTCTCGATGAACTTACATACAGCTACGACGGGACATAGTCGCTGAACGGGATCTATCCAGTACTGCGTTGTAGATGACAATTTGTGTCTAACTCCGCTTCCAGCCGTACGATGTTTATGAAACTTGTACAGACTGCTCGTGTCGTCAATCGAGAGCACTCCTGCCAGTTTGAAGAACATCGTACGGTCGGTTCGCATTTCTCGATGAACTTACATACAGCTACGACGGGACTTGGTCGCTGAGCGGAATATCGGATGATGACAATTTTTCTCAAACTCCGCTTCCAGCCGTACGAAGTTTATGAAACTTGTACAGAATGCTCGTGTCGTCAATCGAGAGCACTCCTGCAAGTTTGAAGAAGATCGTACGGTCGGTTCGCATTTCTCGATGAACTTACATACAGCTACGACGGGACTTGGTCGCTGAACGGGATCTATCCAGTACTGCGTTGTAGATGACAATTTGTGTCTAACTCCGCTTCCAGCCGTACGATGTTTATGAAACTTGTACAGACTGCTCGTGTCGTCAATCGAGAGCACTCCTGCAAGTTTGAAGAACATCGTACGGTCGGTTCGCATTTCTCGATGAACTTACATACAGCTACGACGGGACTTTGTCGCTGAGCGGAATATCGGATGATGACAATTTTTCTCAAACTCCGCTTCCAGCCGTACGAAGTTTATGAAACTTGTACAGAATGCTCGTGTCGTCAATCGAGAGCACTCCTGCAAGTTTGAAGAAGATCGTACGGTCGGTTCGCATTTCTCGATGAACTTACATACAGCTACGACGGGACTTGGTCGCTGAACGGGATCTATCCAGTACTGCGTTGTAGATGACAATTTGTGTCTAACTCCGCTTCCAGCCGTACGATGTTTATGAAACTTGTACAGACTGCTCGTGTCGTCAATCGAGAGCACTCCTGCAAGTTTGAAGAACATCGTACGGTCGGTTCGGATTTCTCGATGAACTTACATACAGCTACGACGGGACTTGGTCGCTGAGCGGAATATCGGATGATGACAATTTTTCTCAAACTCCGCTTCCAGCCGTACGAAGTTTATGAAACTTGTACAGAATGCTCGTGTCGTCAATCGAGAGCACTCCTGCAAGTTTGAAGAAGATCGTACGGTCGGTTCGCATTTCTCGATGAACTTACATACAGCTACGACGGGACATAGTCGCTGAACGGGATCTATCCAGTACTGCGTTGTAGATGACAATTTGTGTCTAACTCCGCTTCCAGCCGTACGATGTTTATGAAACTTGTACAGACTGCTCGTGTCGTCAATCGAGAGCACTCCTGCAAGTTTGAAGAACATCGTACGGTCGGTTCGCATTTCTCGATGAACTTACATACAGCTACGACGGGACTTTGTCGCTGAGCGGAATATCGGATGATGACAATTTTTCTCAAACTCCGCTTCCAGCCGTACGAAGTTTATGAAACTTGTACAGAATGCTCGTGTCGTCAATCGAGAGCACTCCTGCAAGTTTGAAGAAGATCGTACGGTCGGTTCGCATTTCTCGATGAACTTACATACAGCTACGACGGGACATAGTCGCTGAACGGGATCTATCCAGTACTGCGTTGTAGATGACAATTTGTGTCTAACTCCGCTTCCAGCCGTACGATGTTTATGAAACTTGTACAGACTGCTCGTGTCGTCAATCGAGAGCACTCCTGCAAGTTTGAAGAAGATCGTACGGTCGGTTCGCATTTCTCGATGAACTTACATACAGCTACGACGGGACTTGGTCGCTGAGCGGAATATCGGATGATGACAATTTTTCTCAAACTCCGCTTCCAGCCGTACGAAGTTTATGAAACTTGTACAGAATGCTCGTGTCGTCAATCGAGAGCACTCCTGCAAGTTTGAAGAAGATCGTACGATCGGTTCGCATTTCTCGATGAACTTACATACAGCTACGACGGGACATAGTCGCTGAACGGGATCTATCCAGTACTGCGTTGTAGATGACAATTTGTGTCTAACTCCGCTTCCAGCCGTACGATGTTTATGAAACTTGTACAGACTGCTCGTGTCGTCAATCGAGAGCACTCCTGCAAGTTTGAAGAAGATCGTACGGTCGGTTCGCATTTCTCGATGAACTTACATACAGCTACGACGGGACTTGGTCGCTGAGCGGAATATCGGATGATGACAATTTTTCTCAAACTCCGCTTCCAGCCGTACGAAGTTTATGAAACTTGTACAGAATGCTCGTGTCGTCAATCGAGAGCACTCCTGCAAGTTTGAAGAAGATCGTACGATCGGTTCGCATTTCTCGATGAACTTACATACAGCTACGACGGGACATAGTCGCTGAACGGGATCTATCCAGTACTGCGTTGTAGATGACAATTTGTGTCTAACTCCGCTTCCAGCCGTACGATGTTTATGAAACTTGTACAGACTGCTCGTGTCGTCAATCGAGAGCACTCCTGCAAGTTTGAAGAAGATCGTACGGTCGGTTCGCATTTCTCGATGAACTTACATACAGCTACGACGGGACTTTGTCGCTGAGCGGAATATCGGATGATGACAATTTTTCTCAAACTCCGCTTCCAGCCGTACGAAGTTTATGAAACTTGTACAGAATGCTCGTGTCGTCAATCGAGAGCACTCCTGCAAGTTTGAAGAAGATCGTACGGTCGGTTCGCATTTCTCGATGAACTTACATACAGCTACGACGGGACATAGTCGCTGAACGGGATCTATCCAGTACTGCGTTGTAGATGACAATTTGTGTCTAACTCCGCTTCCAGCCGTACGATGTTTATGAAACTTGTACAGACTGCTCGTGTCGTCAATCGAGAGCACTCCTGCAAGTTTGAAGAAGATCGTACGGTCGGTTCGCATTTCTCGATGAACTTACATACAGCTACGACGGGACTTGGTCGCTGAGCGGAATATCGGATGATGACAATTTTTCTCAAACTCCGCTTCCAGCCGTACGAAGTTTATGAAACTTGTACAGAATGCTCGTGTCGTCAATCGAGAGCACTCCTGCAAGTTTGAAGAAGATCGTACGATCGGTTCGCATTTCTCGATGAACTTACATACAGCTACGACGGGACATAGTCGCTGAACGGGATCTATCCAGTACTGCGTTGTAGATGACAATTTGTGTCTAACTCCGCTTCCAGCCGTACGATGTTTATGAAACTTGTACAGACTGCTCGTGTCGTCAATCGAGAGCACTCCTGCAAGTTTGAAGAAGATCGTACGGTCGGTTCGCATTTCTCGATGAACTTACATACAGCTACGACGGGACTTGGTCGCTGAGCGGAATATCGGATGATGACAATTTTTCTCAAACTCCGCTTCCAGCCGTACGAAGTTTATGAAACTTGTACAGAATGCTCGTGTCGTCAATCGAGAGCACTCCTGCAAGTTTGAAGAAGATCGTACGGTCGGTTCGCATTTCTCGATGAACTTACATACAGCTACGACGGGACTTGGTCGCTGAGCGGAATATCGGATGATGACAATTTTTCTCAAACTCCGCTTCCAGCCGTACGAAGTTTATGAAACTTGTACAGAATGCTCGTGTCGTCAATCGAGAGCACTCCTGCAAGTTTGAAGAAGATCGTACGGTCGGTTCGCATTTCTCGATGAACTTACATACAGCTACGACGGGACTTGGTCGCTGAACGGGATCTATCCAGTACTGCGTTGTAGATGACAATTTGTGTCTAACTCCGCTTCCAGCCGTACGATGTTTATGAAACTTGTACAGACTGCTCGTGTCGTCAATCGAGAGCACTCCTGCAAGTTTGAAGAACATCGTACGGTCGGTTCGCATTTCTCGATGAACTTACATACAGCTACGACGGGACTTTGTCGCTGAGCGGAATATCGGATGATGACAATTTTTCTCAAACTCCGCTTCCAGCCGTACGAAGTTTATGAAACTTGTACAGAATGCTCGTGTCGTCAATCGAGAGCACTCCTGCAAGTTTGAAGAAGATCGTACGGTCGGTTCGCATTTCTCGATGAACTTACATACAGCTACGACGGGACTTGGTCGCTGAGCGGAATATCGGATGATGACAATTTTTCTCAAACTCCGCTTCCAGCCGTACGAAGTTTATGAAACTTGTACAGAATGCTCGTGTCGTCAATCGAGAGCACTCCTGCAAGTTTGAAGAAGATCGTACGGTCGGTTCGCATTTCTCGATGAACTTACATACAGCTACGACGGGACATAGTCGCTGAACGGGATCTATCCAGTACTGCGTTGTAGATGACAATTTGTGTCTAACTCCGCTTCCAGCCGTACGATGTTTATGAAACTTGTACAGACTGCTCGTGTCGTCAATCGAGAGCACTCCTGCAAGTTTGAAGAACATCGTACGGTCGGTTCGCATTTCTCGATGAACTTACATACAGCTACGACGGGACTTGGTCGCTGAGCGGAATATCGGATGATGACAATTTTTCTCAAACTCCGCTTCCAGCCGTACGAAGTTTATGAAACTTGTACAGAATGCTCGTGTCGTCAATCGAGAGCACTCCTGCAAGTTTGAAGAAGATCGTACGGTCGGTTCGCATTTCTCGATGAACTTACATACAGCTACGACGGGACATAGTCGCTGAACGGGATCTATCCAGTACTGCGTTGTAGATGACAATTTGTGTCTAACTCCGCTTCCAGCCGTACGATGTTTATGAAACTTGTACAGACTGCTCGTGTCGTCAATCGAGAGCACTCCTGCCAGTTTGAAGAACATCGTACGGTCGGTTCGCATTTCTCGATGAACTTACATACAGCTACGACGGGACTTGGTCGCTGAGCGGAATATCGGATGATGACAATTTTTCTCAAACTCCGCTTCCAGCCGTACGAAGTTTATGAAACTTGTACAGAATGCTCGTGTCGTCAATCGAGAGCACTCCTGCAAGTTTGAAGAAGATCGTACGGTCGGTTCGCATTTCTCGATGAACTTACATACAGCTACGACGGGACTTGGTCGCTGAACGGGATCTATCCAGTACTGCGTTGTAGATGACAATTTGTGTCTAACTCCGCTTCCAGCCGTACGATGTTTATGAAACTTGTACAGACTGCTCGTGTCGTCAATCGAGAGCACTCCTGCAAGTTTGAAGAAGATCGTACGGTCGGTTCAGATTTCTGTTCATAAACGTCTATTTCACCCATTGACGAGATATTCCAAATGTTTGTTTCTGTATTTTTCAATTTTTTATAACATGCATGACTACCCTCGGTACGATGAGTTGTTCACCCTGTGAAAGTGGAAATTTTTTGATAATTGTGTTTGAGTCCAACACTCAATCGCCCACCCGTCCGCTGGGGTCGTTGCGTCGGGCGCCGCCGCTTACTTAGCTCGGCGGAGTCCACGCGCGCCGACCGCCCGGACGCTCCCCCGGTATCCTTAAGAGATGGGACGGTCCGGTAGGACCGTCGTACGAAACTATGTTTTCGTTACATCGTAGCTATGAGTCTGTGTCTTTGAACCGATGATTCTAATGTAGCATGCGCGGCACTGCCGTTGGCGGTACTTTGTACCCTTACGCATAAACTCAGACTGTGATGGTCATTGCCGCTTTTCGCGGTAGGGGTGCCATATACCTATATTAAATTCGAATACTACTGTAATTGGTTACAGTTTTGACAACTTTTTGAGAGTACTTGTATAAAATGAGAAAATAGTCATTTTACAGAAGGTGAGGAGAATGAAATTGTTGCAGAACGGTGAGCGCAGAAGGGTTTGGTGTTTGTGCCAGCCTGGAGTCGCCGTCTGCGGTGATTGAGAGAAAAGTTAGTCGATCGGTGAGCCGACGACGAAAATATTAAAATCTAGTGTCCGAAGGGCACGTAAAAGAGCTTCACGAAGCTCCCTGGTTGATCCTGCCAGTAGTCATATGCTTGTCTCAAAGATTAAGCCATGCATGTCTCAGTGCATGCCGAAATAAGGTGAAACCGCGAATGGCTCATTAAATCAGTTATGGTTCCTTGGATCATACAAAAATTTACTTGGATAACTGTGGTAATTCTAGAGCTAATACATGCAAACTAGAGTTCCTCTCAGAGATGGGAGGAACGCTTTTATTAGATCAAAACCAA
>CAWWDK010000160.1:17500-22500 GCA_963942575.1 Priocnemis perturbator
GAACCCGGCAGCGGAACCGTATCCAATTCGGGCCCTCGTAAGAGAGTTCGTCGGGGTAACCCAAAATGACCTGGAGACGCCGTCGGGAGATCCGGGAAGAGTTTTCTTTTCTGTATAAGCGTTCGAGTTCCCTGGAAACCTCTAGCAGGGAGATAGGGTTTGGAACGCGAAGAGCACCGCAGTTGCGGCGGTGTCCGGATCTTCCCCTCGGACCTTGAAAATCCAGGAGAGGGCCACGTGGAGGTGTCGCGCCGGTTCGTACCCATATCCGCAGCAGGTCTCCAAGGTGAAGAGCCTCTAGTCGATAGATTAATGTAGGTAAGGGAAGTCGGCAAATTGGATCCGTAACTTCGGAATAAGGATTGGCTCTGAGGAGCGGGGCGTGTCGGGCTTGGTCGGGAAGTGGGATTGGCTGACGTGCCGGGCCTGGGCGAGGTGAACGACCGGTTCGTCCGGTTGGGATACGAGCTCGGTCCCGTGCCTTGGCTTCTCACGGATCTTCCTTGCTGCGAGGCTTCCGTTGGCGGTTAGCCGTCATGGTCGTCCTCTTCGGCCGCCATTCAACGCTCAACTCAGAACTGGCACGGACTAGGGGAATCCGACTGTCTAATTAAAACAAAGCATTGCGATGGCCCTCACGGGTGTTGACGCAATGTGATTTCTGCCCAGTGCTCTGAATGTCAACGTGAAGAAATTCAATTAAGCGCGGGTAAACGGCGGGAGTAACTATGACTCTCTTAAGGTAGCCAAATGCCTCGTCATCTAATTAGTGACGCGCATGAATGGATTAACGAGATTCCCTCTGTCCCTATCTACTGGCGGGAGTAACTATTGAAGCCATGGGGCGTTACATCTCTGACTCGGCGTGGTGCGTTCGCGCACCTATCGCAATAGACCGTGAAAGATCAATTCTGGGAGCCGAGCTCGGTATTTATACCGGTCAGACTTGGTAAGCACCGGCATTTCTAGCTGGACCGACTTCGGGCTTCGGCTTTGTTAGGCGGTCAATATAAAGGTTATACTATGTTCCACTGAGAGTAAGGGAGCGAAAGTTTTCTCTAGTTAACGAATGTAATGAAGGTTTTGCAGGAGCGTCCTGGCCTTGCGAGGTCCAGGCGTTTTTGGTTGATCTGGAGCGTTTGGCCCAGGGAGCCTCGGTGGCAGGGATGTCACCGTCGCGTACCGAGTCAGAGACCAATGATGCTTTGTGGGGGAAATAAATGACTCCGCCCACCCTAAGGGTGGGTTCAAGTCATCTCAATTGATGACAGGGGTGTAAGAACCCAAGACCGTTCGAGCACCTTCTCGAAGTGGCTTCGGCCACGGGTGACGCTGTTACGGGTCTGGAACGTCCAGACCCAACCAAGCTCGACGGATCGCAGACTACAGACGACGACAGAGTCAAACATATCCACATACCCAATGTGCATACTAATGGCCAGCAGGGGCCTAAGGTCCGGTTGAATGCACCGGACCAAAACTTGAATTAAAGAAAAGCTCTATGTGCGAGTAAAAAGGGTTAAGAAAAGAAAGGAAGGAAAGAAAGAAGGAAAGGGAAAGAAAGAAAGAAAGAAAGACACAAATGCGAAGCAAAGCATAAAGTACAGGCACGTCCCGATCCCCCCATCTGGAGGACGGGACACAAGATCCAAGGTCCGGGTTAAGCCACCGGACCGAATATAATAAAAGCACTAAGTGCGTGCCAAATAAGAAGAAGAGATTGTATAAAAGAAATAGAAATAAAAGAGCAGACACGTCCTGATCTCCCCATCTGGGAGACAGGTCTCAGAAATAATAAATAAGTGACGACAGCACAATCGCTCACATGCACTCCTCTCTTCCTCCCTGAAAATGGGTACGGCGGCTAGAAGGCAAAATAAGACCGAAGCACGACTCCCCTTGAGGGACGTGCGTAATGACGAAAAATTGCATCCTGTTCTCTCAACGTGGGAGACAGGACTCAAAAAGCCTCGCCGCCCTCCACTACTCGCTGCCAAGCAACGCTGGTTAGCACTTGAAAGTGAGTGGACTCCGGTCCGCGATGAACTTATGTAATAATAGTGGAGTACCCAAGGGGTTTCCCATCCCCCGATTCTCCTTGCATAAGAGGCAAGAGATGAAGTAAAGAGTTCAGACATGCCTCCTACTAGTGCACATGCCGCTAGGGATGTGAGCATTATAGTCCGACTAGTGCGTACGACGAAGGGGGGGGGATTCTAGACCCTCCCGCCCTCTATCGTGCGTAGGTCTGGCTGCTCACGTGCCCTTCAATGTGTAGCGTAATGGTACGAGGAGTCTGGGCCGCACCCCCTCCTGGGACAAGTCCCAGGAGATCCCAACACTCTAACAACCCCAGATCACAGACCCTACAAACTTAACACCTTGTCGCCTCGTTGATGGGGCGTTCTAGGCGCCCCGTCTGGGCGTCTGGGTGCCATGGATAGGGGAATCATCCTGATAGCTGGATGACGCCCACGTAGCCACTTTCAATTCGCATATTCAATTCACTTAAATAGGTGGCCTCTGATCCAACGGTGGACAGAGGCCAATTTGCTTTGAGCCAATATTTCAATTTCAATTCATTTAGATAGGTGGCCTCTGATCCAACGGTGGACAGAGGCCAATTTGCCTTTGAGCAAAAATTTCAATTTTCAATTCATTTAGATAGGTGGCCTCTGATCCAACGGTGGACAGAGGCCAATTTGCCTTTGAGCAAAAATTTCAACTCATTTTCGATAGGTGGCCTCTGATCCAACGATGGACAGAGGCCAAATTTGCTTTAGGCCAATTTACAGGTGGCCGCCCAAGGGCACGAGGCAAAAATGGGAAACCCGAAAGACAATTGCTAAGACCTCGGCCCTGGGCAAAAAGTAGAAGCAAACAGTGTCAAAAATATATCCCCCGTCGGACCCTACCACGCCGCCAAGTACACACGGCATACGTAATCCTCGAAAGGAACACGCCGCTAGGGGTCCGTCGAGAATGGTCCCGTGAGCGAGCGAGCGAAATGTAGCCCACCCCACCCGCTGGTATAGAGTCAGAATTCCCTTTGTAGACCAGCGGGGATATAAAAGCGTCGCGATAGGGCCACCTGTCAGCTATCAACTAGGCAAAACTTATAGGCCCACAGGGCCCTCTAAAAAGCACTAATCGAGGCAGTTAGAAGGTTTCAGGCACAAAACCAAACAAAACAAAGATGACAGAATTCAATGGGCCAAAATACTCCGGACGTGAAATAGCCCCCCGTTCGGATGTCCGGGTGGGGGCTGGCCTGCGGGGTGATGTCTTCGGAATTTTCCCGGACCGACGAGGAGGCGTGGCGACGAGAAGCGACGATAGGATGGGGGCTAGCTCCGTCGCGCGACCGCACACTCGTGCGGTCACCCGAGCCCTGGCTGAAGTTGCCAGGACGTCGCCCGCCCAAAGCGAGGGCACACACAACCGCCGCTCCCTCGAAGATACCGCCGGCCGGGAGCGCGACGGGGCAGCGACGCCCCAGGACCTCGGCCTCCGTGCCGTCCGCTTAGAACTTGTAAGATGCGATCAGATAGTCGCCGGCCCATCATCAGTGGTCGGCGGCAGCGTTAACTGCGATAGCGAACAGGGAAGGGCACAAGCCCCGCGAGCGGACTTAGATTGCGAAAACCCGAGCGTGCGTGCGAACCCACAGTCTCCGGCGATGAGACATAGCGAGCGAGCGACCATGGGAGTTAGGATCCTACAACTGAACATGGCCCGTTCAGGAGTGGTGACGGGAGAGGTGCGCGAACTTGTGGCCACGCGAAAAATAGATTTCCTGATCGTTCAGGAACCGAGCGTTACAAAGAAGGACGGCGTACATAAAATCACCGGGTTAGGAGCCGGTGTGCGGGTTGCAGCTGCCGGCCCAATGCGCCCATGGGCGGCAGTCGCGGTATGCAATCCGGCATACCAGGCGGTCCTCGTCTCTCAACTCAGTTCCTCCCATTGCGTATGCGCGGAAGTCCAAACCGGGGACTTCAACTTCTTCATCGTGTCCCACTATTTCCAGCATAGAGACGAGGTAGAAGTTCACCTCGAACAGCTCGATAAAGTGCTTCGTGCACTCAGAGGGCGACCGGTCCTTATTGGCATAGATGCCAACGCGGAAAACCCCCTATGGTCTCCGAAAGACCCGCGGTCCCTCAGAGACGAACGTGGTCTCAAAATAGAATCTTTCATCCGCGAGCACAACCTTGAAGTTGTGAACGATCCGACCCAGCCGGCCACTTACTCCTCCAGCAGAGGTTCGTCATACATCGATGTGACCCTCTGTACCGCTAGCGCCGCCCAATATATACGGGGGTGGAAAGTCAGGCCGGACTGGACGACCAGCGACCACCGTGCTGTGGACATTAGATTGGGGCTGCCGAAGGCTGCTCCGGGGTCTCGGCCTACCGGGCGTTTCAACGTCCGAAAGGCAGACTGGGAAAAGTTCGATGAGACCCTCGCTTGTCTTTCAAGGCAACAGCTCGAAGCGACCAACCTGGACTCAGCGGAGTCAGTTCATGAAATGGCTAAGACCTTAACGGACGTGATCACTCACGCCTGTGTCCAGTCAATGCCACGAAAGCGAGCGTATAGAAAGTCCAACCCATGGTGGACAGAAAGTTTAACTAAACTAAAGAAGGCCGTGTACGCCAAAAGTAGGGCGTACAGGAGGGAGAGCGATGTGCCTACTCGCGAGGCCAAAAAGCTTCAGTACCGCACTCTCTTGCGTACGTATAGCTGGCAAGTGAGAGAGGCGAAGCGTGAAAGCTGGCGGAAATATGTTACAAACGAAGGTAACTCGGAGCCCTGGGGCATCGTGTACAAGCTCCAGGCAGACAAATTCCGAGTCGGGCAAGTTCTAAGCACCCTCCGGAAAGGGGATAAGTCCACTATGGGCATTAAAGATACCGCCAGCTTGCTTCTGGAAACCCACGTCCCAGAGGACCGGGCTGAATTGGACAGCCCGTGTCAAGAAGTGATCAGGGCGGAGG
>CAWWDK010000160.1:27500-32666 GCA_963942575.1 Priocnemis perturbator
GCGTAATGTATGCTTACATGTATGTAGAAATATTCCTGCATTTGTTTATACGTTTACGTCGTCATAGTTCGTTCGTATCGTATATTGTTCAGTAGTTGAATTAGTTGTTTTATTTCATTGATAACAATTGGAAAGGCGTGATATACGCTTACATGTATATAGAAATGTTCCTGTATTTGGTTATAAGTTTTCGTCGTCTTAGTTCGTCCGTTATTGTATATTGTTTATTTGTTAAGTTGGTTGTCTGTAGTATTAGTTATTTGGAAAGTTTAAAAACAAAAACAGTTCATGCATTATATTGCAATAGCTATCGTGTATCGAGGGCTTTTTTTTCCTCCATATATATACAAAAATCCAACGTTTGGATTTTTTTTTACTATTTTGCGCACAACGTTTTGCGCACAACGTTGGATACAAATCCAACGTTTGGATTTTTTTTTGACTATTTTGCGCACAACGTTGGATACAAATCCAACGTTTGGATTTTTTTTTGACTATTTTGCGCATAACGTTGGATAAAAATCCAACGTTTGGATTTTTTTTTCACTATTTTGCGCACATGGTTTTGCGCACAACGTTGGATAAAAAATCCAACGTTTGGATTTTTTTTTCACTATTTTGCGCACGAAATGGGTAGTTTAAAGTGGTTTATTTCTTAAACAAAATATGTTATCGAAAAAACCGCCCGACACACTGAAGCTACTATTTGTCCGAACATGTGTACACAACTGCAAGTCAATTAATCTATTACAGACTCAGATATCGTGTACACCGTCGAACCGTGCACGAAGAGCACCATATTGAACACGAAGTCACATATCTTGTTCAAATATAAACATTTTGTTGTAAAATTTGTTATTCATGCTCCCTAAGCTGTCTACAAACACGTATTCAAAAACTAATAATATCGGCTTAATAATTTTTTCGGAATTAATTCGCGAATATTAGCCTGTTTTTGAGGTTGGTCAGAGTAGGATAACCCCTTAAGCATATAATTATATAGGAACGTAACACTTCGGCGAAAGGAACACGCCGCTGGCACTTAGTCGCTGAGCGGAATATCGGATGATGACAATTTTTCTCAAACTCCGCTTCCAGCCGTACGAAGTTTATGAAACTTGTACAGAATGCTCGTGTCGTCAATCGAGAGCACTCCTGCAAGTTTGAAGAAGATCGTACGGTCGGTTCGCATTTCTCGATGAACTTACATACAGCTACGACGGGACATAGTCGCTGAACGGGATCTATCCAGTACTGCGTTGTAGATGACAATTTGTGTCTAACTCCGCTTCCAGCCGTACGATGTTTATGAAACTTGTACAGACTGCTCGTGTCGTCAATCGAGAGCACTCCTGCAAGTTTGAAGAAGATCGTACGGTCGGTTCGCATTTCTCGATGAACTTACATACAGCTACGACGGGACTTGGTCGCTGAGCGGAATATCGGATGATGACAATTTTTCTCAAACTCCGCTTCCAGCCGTACGAAGTTTATGAAACTTGTACAGAATGCTCGTGTCGTCAATCGAGAGCACTCCTGCAAGTTTGAAGAAGATCGTACGATCGGTTCGCATTTCTCGATGAACTTACATACAGCTACGACGGGACATAGTCGCTGAACGGGATCTATCCAGTACTGCGTTGTAGATGACAATTTGTGTCTAACTCCGCTTCCAGCCGTACGATGTTTATGAAACTTGTACAGACTGCTCGTGTCGTCAATCGAGAGCACTCCTGCAAGTTTGAAGAAGATCGTACGGTCGGTTCGCATTTCTCGATGAACTTACATACAGCTACGACGGGACTTGGTCGCTGAGCGGAATATCGGATGATGACAATTTTTCTCAAACTCCGCTTCCAGCCGTACGAAGTTTATGAAACTTGTACAGAATGCTCGTGTCGTCAATCGAGAGCACTCCTGCAAGTTTGAAGAAGATCGTACGGTCGGTTCGCATTTCTCGATGAACTTACATACAGCTACGACGGGACTTGGTCGCTGAGCGGAATATCGGATGATGACAATTTTTCTCAAACTCCGCTTCCAGCCGTACGAAGTTTATGAAACTTGTACAGAATGCTCGTGTCGTCAATCGAGAGCACTCCTGCAAGTTTGAAGAAGATCGTACGGTCGGTTCGCATTTCTCGATGAACTTACATACAGCTACGACGGGACATAGTCGCTGAACGGGATCTATCCAGTACTGCGTTGTAGATGACAATTTGTGTCTAACTCCGCTTCCAGCCGTACGATGTTTATGAAACTTGTACAGACTGCTCGTGTCGTCAATCGAGAGCACTCCTGCAAGTTTGAAGAACATCGTACGGTCGGTTCGCATTTCTCGATGAACTTACATACAGCTACGACGGGACTTGGTCGCTGAGCGGAATATCGGATGATGACAATTTTTCTCAAACTCCGCTTCCAGCCGTACGAAGTTTATGAAACTTGTACAGAATGCTCGTGTCGTCAATCGAGAGCACTCCTGCAAGTTTGAAGAAGATCGTACGGTCGGTTCGCATTTCTCGATGAACTTACATACAGCTACGACGGGACATAGTCGCTGAACGGGATCTATCCAGTACTGCGTTGTAGATGACAATTTGTGTCTAACTCCGCTTCCAGCCGTACGATGTTTATGAAACTTGTACAGACTGCTCGTGTCGTCAATCGAGAGCACTCCTGCCAGTTTGAAGAACATCGTACGGTCGGTTCGCATTTCTCGATGAACTTACATACAGCTACGACGGGACTTGGTCGCTGAGCGGAATATCGGATGATGACAATTTTTCTCAAACTCCGCTTCCAGCCGTACGAAGTTTATGAAACTTGTACAGAATGCTCGTGTCGTCAATCGAGAGCACTCCTGCAAGTTTGAAGAAGATCGTACGGTCGGTTCGCATTTCTCGATGAACTTACATACAGCTACGACGGGACTTTGTCGCTGAGCGGAATATCGGATGATGACAATTTTTCTCAAACTCCGCTTCCAGCCGTACGAAGTTTATGAAACTTGTACAGAATGCTCGTGTCGTCAATCGAGAGCACTCCTGCAAGTTTGAAGAAGATCGTACGGTCGGTTCGCATTTCTCGATGAACTTACATACAGCTACGACGGGACATAGTCGCTGAACGGGATCTATCCAGTACTGCGTTGTAGATGACAATTTGTGTCTAACTCCGCTTCCAGCCGTACGATGTTTATGAAACTTGTACAGACTGCTCGTGTCGTCAATCGAGAGCACTCCTGCAAGTTTGAAGAAGATCGTACGGTCGGTTCGCATTTCTCGATGAACTTACATACAGCTACGACGGGACTTGGTCGCTGAGCGGAATATCGGATGATGACAATTTTTCTCAAACTCCGCTTCCAGCCGTACGAAGTTTATGAAACTTGTACAGAATGCTCGTGTCGTCAATCGAGAGCACTCCTGCAAGTTTGAAGAAGATCGTACGATCGGTTCGCATTTCTCGATGAACTTACATACAGCTACGACGGGACATAGTCGCTGAACGGGATCTATCCAGTACTGCGTTGTAGATGACAATTTGTGTCTAACTCCGCTTCCAGCCGTACGATGTTTATGAAACTTGTACAGACTGCTCGTGTCGTCAATCGAGAGCACTCCTGCAAGTTTGAAGAAGATCGTACGGTCGGTTCGCATTTCTCGATGAACTTACATACAGCTACGACGGGACTTGGTCGCTGAGCGGAATATCGGATGATGACAATTTTTCTCAAACTCCGCTTCCAGCCGTACGAAGTTTATGAAACTTGTACAGAATGCTCGTGTCGTCAATCGAGAGCACTCCTGCAAGTTTGAAGAAGATCGTACGGTCGGTTCGCATTTCTCGATGAACTTACATACAGCTACGACGGGACTTGGTCGCTGAGCGGAATATCGGATGATGACAATTTTTCTCAAACTCCGCTTCCAGCCGTACGAAGTTTATGAAACTTGTACAGAATGCTCGTGTCGTCAATCGAGAGCACTCCTGCAAGTTTGAAGAAGATCGTACGGTCGGTTCGCATTTCTCGATGAACTTACATACAGCTACGACGGGACATAGTCGCTGAACGGGATCTATCCAGTACTGCGTTGTAGATGACAATTTGTGTCTAACTCCGCTTCCAGCCGTACGATGTTTATGAAACTTGTACAGACTGCTCGTGTCGTCAATCGAGAGCACTCCTGCAAGTTTGAAGAACATCGTACGGTCGGTTCGCATTTCTCGATGAACTTACATACAGCTACGACGGGACTTGGTCGCTGAGCGGAATATCGGATGATGACAATTTTTCTCAAACTCCGCTTCCAGCCGTACGAAGTTTATGAAACTTGTACAGAATGCTCGTGTCGTCAATCGAGAGCACTCCTGCAAGTTTGAAGAAGATCGTACGGTCGGTTCGCATTTCTCGATGAACTTACATACAGCTACGACGGGACATAGTCGCTGAACGGGATCTATCCAGTACTGCGTTGTAGATGACAATTTGTGTCTAACTCCGCTTCCAGCCGTACGATGTTTATGAAACTTGTACAGACTGCTCGTGTCGTCAATCGAGAGCACTCCTGCCAGTTTGAAGAACATCGTACGGTCGGTTCGCATTTCTCGATGAACTTACATACAGCTACGACGGGACTTGGTCGCTGAGCGGAATATCGGATGATGACAATTTTTCTCAAACTCCGCTTCCAGCCGTACGAAGTTTATGAAACTTGTACAGAATGCTCGTGTCGTCAATCGAGAGCACTCCTGCAAGTTTGAAGAAGATCGTACGGTCGGTTCGCATTTCTCGATGAACTTACATACAGCTACGACGGGACTTGGTCGCTGAACGGGATCTATCCAGTACTGCGTTGTAGATGACAATTTGTGTCTAACTCCGCTTCCAGCCGTACGATGTTTATGAAACTTGTACAGACTGCTCGTGTCGTCAATCGAGAGCACTCCTGCAAGTTTGAAGAACATCGTACGGTCGGTTCGCATTTCTCGATGAACTTACATACAGCTACGACGGGACTTTGTCGCTGAGCGGAATATCGGATGATGACAATTTTTCTCAAACTCCGCTTCCAGCCGTACGAAGTTTATGAAACTTGTACAGAATGCTCGTGTCGTCAATCGAGAGCACTCCTGCAAGTTTGAAGAAGATCGTACGGTCGG
>CAWWDK010000161.1:0-7500 GCA_963942575.1 Priocnemis perturbator
GATGTTTATGAAACTTGTACAGACTGCTCGTGTCGTCAATCGAGAGCACTCCTGCAAGTTTGAAGAACATCGTACGGTCGGTTCGCATTTCTCGATGAACTTACATACAGCTACGACGGGACTTTGTCGCTGAGCGGAATATCGGATGATGACAATTTTTCTCAAACTCCGCTTCCAGCCGTACGAAGTTTATGAAACTTGTACAGAATGCTCGTGTCGTCAATCGAGAGCACTCCTGCAAGTTTGAAGAAGATCGTACGGTCGGTTCGCATTTCTCGATGAACTTACATACAGCTACGACGGGACATAGTCGCTGAACGGGATCTATCCAGTACTGCGTTGTAGATGACAATTTGTGTCTAACTCCGCTTCCAGCCGTACGATGTTTATGAAACTTGTACAGACTGCTCGTGTCGTCAATCGAGAGCACTCCTGCAAGTTTGAAGAAGATCGTACGGTCGGTTCGCATTTCTCGATGAACTTACATACAGCTACGACGGGACTTGGTCGCTGAGCGGAATATCGGATGATGACAATTTTTCTCAAACTCCGCTTCCAGCCGTACGAAGTTTATGAAACTTGTACAGAATGCTCGTGTCGTCAATCGAGAGCACTCCTGCAAGTTTGAAGAAGATCGTACGGTCGGTTCGCATTTCTCGATGAACTTACATACAGCTACGACGGGACATAGTCGCTGAACGGGATCTATCCAGTACTGCGTTGTAGATGACAATTTGTGTCTAACTCCGCTTCCAGCCGTACGATGTTTATGAAACTTGTACAGACTGCTCGTGTCGTCAATCGAGAGCACTCCTGCAAGTTTGAAGAAGATCGTACGGTCGGTTCGCATTTCTCGATGAACTTACATACAGCTACGACGGGACTTGGTCGCTGAGCGGAATATCGGATGATGACAATTTTTCTCAAACTCCGCTTCCAGCCGTACGAAGTTTATGAAACTTGTACAGAATGCTCGTGTCGTCAATCGAGAGCACTCCTGCAAGTTTGAAGAAGATCGTACGATCGGTTCGCATTTCTCGATGAACTTACATACAGCTACGACGGGACATAGTCGCTGAACGGGATCTATCCAGTACTGCGTTGTAGATGACAATTTGTGTCTAACTCCGCTTCCAGCCGTACGATGTTTATGAAACTTGTACAGACTGCTCGTGTCGTCAATCGAGAGCACTCCTGCAAGTTTGAAGAAGATCGTACGGTCGGTTCGCATTTCTCGATGAACTTACATACAGCTACGACGGGACTTGGTCGCTGAGCGGAATATCGGATGATGACAATTTTTCTCAAACTCCGCTTCCAGCCGTACGAAGTTTATGAAACTTGTACAGAATGCTCGTGTCGTCAATCGAGAGCACTCCTGCAAGTTTGAAGAAGATCGTACGGTCGGTTCGCATTTCTCGATGAACTTACATACAGCTACGACGGGACTTGGTCGCTGAGCGGAATATCGGATGATGACAATTTTTCTCAAACTCCGCTTCCAGCCGTACGAAGTTTATGAAACTTGTACAGAATGCTCGTGTCGTCAATCGAGAGCACTCCTGCAAGTTTGAAGAAGATCGTACGGTCGGTTCGCATTTCTCGATGAACTTACATACAGCTACGACGGGACATAGTCGCTGAACGGGATCTATCCAGTACTGCGTTGTAGATGACAATTTGTGTCTAACTCCGCTTCCAGCCGTACGATGTTTATGAAACTTGTACAGACTGCTCGTGTCGTCAATCGAGAGCACTCCTGCAAGTTTGAAGAACATCGTACGGTCGGTTCGCATTTCTCGATGAACTTACATACAGCTACGACGGGACTTGGTCGCTGAGCGGAATATCGGATGATGACAATTTTTCTCAAACTCCGCTTCCAGCCGTACGAAGTTTATGAAACTTGTACAGAATGCTCGTGTCGTCAATCGAGAGCACTCCTGCAAGTTTGAAGAAGATCGTACGGTCGGTTCGCATTTCTCGATGAACTTACATACAGCTACGACGGGACATAGTCGCTGAACGGGATCTATCCAGTACTGCGTTGTAGATGACAATTTGTGTCTAACTCCGCTTCCAGCCGTACGATGTTTATGAAACTTGTACAGACTGCTCGTGTCGTCAATCGAGAGCACTCCTGCCAGTTTGAAGAACATCGTACGGTCGGTTCGCATTTCTCGATGAACTTACATACAGCTACGACGGGACTTGGTCGCTGAGCGGAATATCGGATGATGACAATTTTTCTCAAACTCCGCTTCCAGCCGTACGAAGTTTATGAAACTTGTACAGAATGCTCGTGTCGTCAATCGAGAGCACTCCTGCAAGTTTGAAGAAGATCGTACGGTCGGTTCGCATTTCTCGATGAACTTACATACAGCTACGACGGGACTTTGTCGCTGAGCGGAATATCGGATGATGACAATTTTTCTCAAACTCCGCTTCCAGCCGTACGAAGTTTATGAAACTTGTACAGAATGCTCGTGTCGTCAATCGAGAGCACTCCTGCAAGTTTGAAGAAGATCGTACGGTCGGTTCGCATTTCTCGATGAACTTACATACAGCTACGACGGGACATAGTCGCTGAACGGGATCTATCCAGTACTGCGTTGTAGATGACAATTTGTGTCTAACTCCGCTTCCAGCCGTACGATGTTTATGAAACTTGTACAGACTGCTCGTGTCGTCAATCGAGAGCACTCCTGCAAGTTTGAAGAAGATCGTACGGTCGGTTCGCATTTCTCGATGAACTTACATACAGCTACGACGGGACTTGGTCGCTGAGCGGAATATCGGATGATGACAATTTTTCTCAAACTCCGCTTCCAGCCGTACGAAGTTTATGAAACTTGTACAGAATGCTCGTGTCGTCAATCGAGAGCACTCCTGCAAGTTTGAAGAAGATCGTACGATCGGTTCGCATTTCTCGATGAACTTACATACAGCTACGACGGGACATAGTCGCTGAACGGGATCTATCCAGTACTGCGTTGTAGATGACAATTTGTGTCTAACTCCGCTTCCAGCCGTACGATGTTTATGAAACTTGTACAGACTGCTCGTGTCGTCAATCGAGAGCACTCCTGCAAGTTTGAAGAAGATCGTACGGTCGGTTCGCATTTCTCGATGAACTTACATACAGCTACGACGGGACTTGGTCGCTGAGCGGAATATCGGATGATGACAATTTTTCTCAAACTCCGCTTCCAGCCGTACGAAGTTTATGAAACTTGTACAGAATGCTCGTGTCGTCAATCGAGAGCACTCCTGCAAGTTTGAAGAAGATCGTACGGTCGGTTCGCATTTCTCGATGAACTTACATACAGCTACGACGGGACTTGGTCGCTGAACGGGATCTATCCAGTACTGCGTTGTAGATGACAATTTGTGTCTAACTCCGCTTCCAGCCGTACGATGTTTATGAAACTTGTACAGACTGCTCGTGTCGTCAATCGAGAGCACTCCTGCAAGTTTGAAGAACATCGTACGGTCGGTTCGCATTTCTCGATGAACTTACATACAGCTACGACGGGACTTTGTCGCTGAGCGGAATATCGGATGATGACAATTTTTCTCAAACTCCGCTTCCAGCCGTACGAAGTTTATGAAACTTGTACAGAATGCTCGTGTCGTCAATCGAGAGCACTCCTGCAAGTTTGAAGAAGATCGTACGGTCGGTTCGCATTTCTCGATGAACTTACATACAGCTACGACGGGACTTGGTCGCTGAACGGGATCTATCCAGTACTGCGTTGTAGATGACAATTTGTGTCTAACTCCGCTTCCAGCCGTACGATGTTTATGAAACTTGTACAGACTGCTCGTGTCGTCAATCGAGAGCACTCCTGCAAGTTTGAAGAACATCGTACGGTCGGTTCGGATTTCTCGATGAACTTACATACAGCTACGACGGGACTTGGTCGCTGAGCGGAATATCGGATGATGACAATTTTTCTCAAACTCCGCTTCCAGCCGTACGAAGTTTATGAAACTTGTACAGAATGCTCGTGTCGTCAATCGAGAGCACTCCTGCAAGTTTGAAGAAGATCGTACGGTCGGTTCGCATTTCTCGATGAACTTACATACAGCTACGACGGGACATAGTCGCTGAACGGGATCTATCCAGTACTGCGTTGTAGATGACAATTTGTGTCTAACTCCGCTTCCAGCCGTACGATGTTTATGAAACTTGTACAGACTGCTCGTGTCGTCAATCGAGAGCACTCCTGCAAGTTTGAAGAACATCGTACGGTCGGTTCGCATTTCTCGATGAACTTACATACAGCTACGACGGGACTTTGTCGCTGAGCGGAATATCGGATGATGACAATTTTTCTCAAACTCCGCTTCCAGCCGTACGAAGTTTATGAAACTTGTACAGAATGCTCGTGTCGTCAATCGAGAGCACTCCTGCAAGTTTGAAGAAGATCGTACGGTCGGTTCGCATTTCTCGATGAACTTACATACAGCTACGACGGGACATAGTCGCTGAACGGGATCTATCCAGTACTGCGTTGTAGATGACAATTTGTGTCTAACTCCGCTTCCAGCCGTACGATGTTTATGAAACTTGTACAGACTGCTCGTGTCGTCAATCGAGAGCACTCCTGCAAGTTTGAAGAAGATCGTACGGTCGGTTCGCATTTCTCGATGAACTTACATACAGCTACGACGGGACTTGGTCGCTGAGCGGAATATCGGATGATGACAATTTTTCTCAAACTCCGCTTCCAGCCGTACGAAGTTTATGAAACTTGTACAGAATGCTCGTGTCGTCAATCGAGAGCACTCCTGCAAGTTTGAAGAAGATCGTACGATCGGTTCGCATTTCTCGATGAACTTACATACAGCTACGACGGGACATAGTCGCTGAACGGGATCTATCCAGTACTGCGTTGTAGATGACAATTTGTGTCTAACTCCGCTTCCAGCCGTACGATGTTTATGAAACTTGTACAGACTGCTCGTGTCGTCAATCGAGAGCACTCCTGCAAGTTTGAAGAAGATCGTACGGTCGGTTCGCATTTCTCGATGAACTTACATACAGCTACGACGGGACTTGGTCGCTGAGCGGAATATCGGATGATGACAATTTTTCTCAAACTCCGCTTCCAGCCGTACGAAGTTTATGAAACTTGTACAGAATGCTCGTGTCGTCAATCGAGAGCACTCCTGCAAGTTTGAAGAAGATCGTACGATCGGTTCGCATTTCTCGATGAACTTACATACAGCTACGACGGGACATAGTCGCTGAACGGGATCTATCCAGTACTGCGTTGTAGATGACAATTTGTGTCTAACTCCGCTTCCAGCCGTACGATGTTTATGAAACTTGTACAGACTGCTCGTGTCGTCAATCGAGAGCACTCCTGCAAGTTTGAAGAAGATCGTACGGTCGGTTCGCATTTCTCGATGAACTTACATACAGCTACGACGGGACTTTGTCGCTGAGCGGAATATCGGATGATGACAATTTTTCTCAAACTCCGCTTCCAGCCGTACGAAGTTTATGAAACTTGTACAGAATGCTCGTGTCGTCAATCGAGAGCACTCCTGCAAGTTTGAAGAAGATCGTACGGTCGGTTCGCATTTCTCGATGAACTTACATACAGCTACGACGGGACATAGTCGCTGAACGGGATCTATCCAGTACTGCGTTGTAGATGACAATTTGTGTCTAACTCCGCTTCCAGCCGTACGATGTTTATGAAACTTGTACAGACTGCTCGTGTCGTCAATCGAGAGCACTCCTGCAAGTTTGAAGAAGATCGTACGGTCGGTTCGCATTTCTCGATGAACTTACATACAGCTACGACGGGACTTGGTCGCTGAGCGGAATATCGGATGATGACAATTTTTCTCAAACTCCGCTTCCAGCCGTACGAAGTTTATGAAACTTGTACAGAATGCTCGTGTCGTCAATCGAGAGCACTCCTGCAAGTTTGAAGAAGATCGTACGATCGGTTCGCATTTCTCGATGAACTTACATACAGCTACGACGGGACATAGTCGCTGAACGGGATCTATCCAGTACTGCGTTGTAGATGACAATTTGTGTCTAACTCCGCTTCCAGCCGTACGATGTTTATGAAACTTGTACAGACTGCTCGTGTCGTCAATCGAGAGCACTCCTGCAAGTTTGAAGAAGATCGTACGGTCGGTTCGCATTTCTCGATGAACTTACATACAGCTACGACGGGACTTGGTCGCTGAGCGGAATATCGGATGATGACAATTTTTCTCAAACTCCGCTTCCAGCCGTACGAAGTTTATGAAACTTGTACAGAATGCTCGTGTCGTCAATCGAGAGCACTCCTGCAAGTTTGAAGAAGATCGTACGGTCGGTTCGCATTTCTCGATGAACTTACATACAGCTACGACGGGACTTGGTCGCTGAGCGGAATATCGGATGATGACAATTTTTCTCAAACTCCGCTTCCAGCCGTACGAAGTTTATGAAACTTGTACAGAATGCTCGTGTCGTCAATCGAGAGCACTCCTGCAAGTTTGAAGAAGATCGTACGGTCGGTTCGCATTTCTCGATGAACTTACATACAGCTACGACGGGACTTGGTCGCTGAACGGGATCTATCCAGTACTGCGTTGTAGATGACAATTTGTGTCTAACTCCGCTTCCAGCCGTACGATGTTTATGAAACTTGTACAGACTGCTCGTGTCGTCAATCGAGAGCACTCCTGCAAGTTTGAAGAACATCGTACGGTCGGTTCGCATTTCTCGATGAACTTACATACAGCTACGACGGGACTTTGTCGCTGAGCGGAATATCGGATGATGACAATTTTTCTCAAACTCCGCTTCCAGCCGTACGAAGTTTATGAAACTTGTACAGAATGCTCGTGTCGTCAATCGAGAGCACTCCTGCAAGTTTGAAGAAGATCGTACGGTCGGTTCGCATTTCTCGATGAACTTACATACAGCTACGACGGGACTTGGTCGCTGAGCGGAATATCGGATGATGACAATTTTTCTCAAACTCCGCTTCCAGCCGTACGAAGTTTATGAAACTTGTACAGAATGCTCGTGTCGTCAATCGAGAGCACTCCTGCAAGTTTGAAGAAGATCGTACGGTCGGTTCGCATTTCTCGATGAACTTACATACAGCTACGACGGGACATAGTCGCTGAACGGGATCTATCCAGTACTGCGTTGTAGATGACAATTTGTGTCTAACTCCGCTTCCAGCCGTACGATGTTTATGAAACTTGTACAGACTGCTCGTGTCGTCAATCGAGAGCACTCCTGCAAGTTTGAAGAACATCGTACGGTCGGTTCGCATTTCTCGATGAACTTACATACAGCTACGACGGGACTTGGTCGCTGAGCGGAATATCGGATGATGACAATTTTTCTCAAACTCCGCTTCCAGCCGTACGAAGTTTATGAAACTTGTACAGAATGCTCGTGTCGTCAATCGAGAGCACTCCTGCAAGTTTGAAGAAGATCGTACGGTCGGTTCGCATTTCTCGATGAACTTA
>CAWWDK010000161.1:20000-33357 GCA_963942575.1 Priocnemis perturbator
AGCCGTACGAAGTTTATGAAACTTGTACAGAATGCTCGTGTCGTCAATCGAGAGCACTCCTGCAAGTTTGAAGAAGATCGTACGGTCGGTTCGCATTTCTCGATGAACTTACATACAGCTACGACGGGACATAGTCGCTGAACGGGATCTATCCAGTACTGCGTTGTAGATGACAATTTGTGTCTAACTCCGCTTCCAGCCGTACGATGTTTATGAAACTTGTACAGACTGCTCGTGTCGTCAATCGAGAGCACTCCTGCAAGTTTGAAGAACATCGTACGGTCGGTTCGCATTTCTCGATGAACTTACATACAGCTACGACGGGACTTGGTCGCTGAGCGGAATATCGGATGATGACAATTTTTCTCAAACTCCGCTTCCAGCCGTACGAAGTTTATGAAACTTGTACAGAATGCTCGTGTCGTCAATCGAGAGCACTCCTGCAAGTTTGAAGAAGATCGTACGGTCGGTTCGCATTTCTCGATGAACTTACATACAGCTACGACGGGACATAGTCGCTGAACGGGATCTATCCAGTACTGCGTTGTAGATGACAATTTGTGTCTAACTCCGCTTCCAGCCGTACGATGTTTATGAAACTTGTACAGACTGCTCGTGTCGTCAATCGAGAGCACTCCTGCCAGTTTGAAGAACATCGTACGGTCGGTTCGCATTTCTCGATGAACTTACATACAGCTACGACGGGACTTGGTCGCTGAGCGGAATATCGGATGATGACAATTTTTCTCAAACTCCGCTTCCAGCCGTACGAAGTTTATGAAACTTGTACAGAATGCTCGTGTCGTCAATCGAGAGCACTCCTGCAAGTTTGAAGAAGATCGTACGGTCGGTTCGCATTTCTCGATGAACTTACATACAGCTACGACGGGACTTTGTCGCTGAGCGGAATATCGGATGATGACAATTTTTCTCAAACTCCGCTTCCAGCCGTACGAAGTTTATGAAACTTGTACAGAATGCTCGTGTCGTCAATCGAGAGCACTCCTGCAAGTTTGAAGAAGATCGTACGGTCGGTTCGCATTTCTCGATGAACTTACATACAGCTACGACGGGACATAGTCGCTGAACGGGATCTATCCAGTACTGCGTTGTAGATGACAATTTGTGTCTAACTCCGCTTCCAGCCGTACGATGTTTATGAAACTTGTACAGACTGCTCGTGTCGTCAATCGAGAGCACTCCTGCAAGTTTGAAGAAGATCGTACGGTCGGTTCGCATTTCTCGATGAACTTACATACAGCTACGACGGGACTTGGTCGCTGAGCGGAATATCGGATGATGACAATTTTTCTCAAACTCCGCTTCCAGCCGTACGAAGTTTATGAAACTTGTACAGAATGCTCGTGTCGTCAATCGAGAGCACTCCTGCAAGTTTGAAGAAGATCGTACGATCGGTTCGCATTTCTCGATGAACTTACATACAGCTACGACGGGACATAGTCGCTGAACGGGATCTATCCAGTACTGCGTTGTAGATGACAATTTGTGTCTAACTCCGCTTCCAGCCGTACGATGTTTATGAAACTTGTACAGACTGCTCGTGTCGTCAATCGAGAGCACTCCTGCAAGTTTGAAGAAGATCGTACGGTCGGTTCGCATTTCTCGATGAACTTACATACAGCTACGACGGGACTTGGTCGCTGAGCGGAATATCGGATGATGACAATTTTTCTCAAACTCCGCTTCCAGCCGTACGAAGTTTATGAAACTTGTACAGAATGCTCGTGTCGTCAATCGAGAGCACTCCTGCAAGTTTGAAGAAGATCGTACGGTCGGTTCGCATTTCTCGATGAACTTACATACAGCTACGACGGGACTTGGTCGCTGAGCGGAATATCGGATGATGACAATTTTTCTCAAACTCCGCTTCCAGCCGTACGAAGTTTATGAAACTTGTACAGAATGCTCGTGTCGTCAATCGAGAGCACTCCTGCAAGTTTGAAGAAGATCGTACGGTCGGTTCGCATTTCTCGATGAACTTACATACAGCTACGACGGGACATAGTCGCTGAACGGGATCTATCCAGTACTGCGTTGTAGATGACAATTTGTGTCTAACTCCGCTTCCAGCCGTACGATGTTTATGAAACTTGTACAGACTGCTCGTGTCGTCAATCGAGAGCACTCCTGCAAGTTTGAAGAACATCGTACGGTCGGTTCGCATTTCTCGATGAACTTACATACAGCTACGACGGGACTTGGTCGCTGAGCGGAATATCGGATGATGACAATTTTTCTCAAACTCCGCTTCCAGCCGTACGAAGTTTATGAAACTTGTACAGAATGCTCGTGTCGTCAATCGAGAGCACTCCTGCAAGTTTGAAGAAGATCGTACGGTCGGTTCGCATTTCTCGATGAACTTACATACAGCTACGACGGGACTTGGTCGCTGAACGGGATCTATCCAGTACTGCGTTGTAGATGACAATTTGTGTCTAACTCCGCTTCCAGCCGTACGATGTTTATGAAACTTGTACAGACTGCTCGTGTCGTCAATCGAGAGCACTCCTGCAAGTTTGAAGAACATCGTACGGTCGGTTCGCATTTCTCGATGAACTTACATACAGCTACGACGGGACTTTGTCGCTGAGCGGAATATCGGATGATGACAATTTTTCTCAAACTCCGCTTCCAGCCGTACGAAGTTTATGAAACTTGTACAGAATGCTCGTGTCGTCAATCGAGAGCACTCCTGCAAGTTTGAAGAAGATCGTACGGTCGGTTCGCATTTCTCGATGAACTTACATACAGCTACGACGGGACATAGTCGCTGAACGGGATCTATCCAGTACTGCGTTGTAGATGACAATTTGTGTCTAACTCCGCTTCCAGCCGTACGATGTTTATGAAACTTGTACAGACTGCTCGTGTCGTCAATCGAGAGCACTCCTGCAAGTTTGAAGAAGATCGTACGGTCGGTTCGCATTTCTCGATGAACTTACATACAGCTACGACGGGACTTGGTCGCTGAGCGGAATATCGGATGATGACAATTTTTCTCAAACTCCGCTTCCAGCCGTACGAAGTTTATGAAACTTGTACAGAATGCTCGTGTCGTCAATCGAGAGCACTCCTGCAAGTTTGAAGAAGATCGTACGATCGGTTCGCATTTCTCGATGAACTTACATACAGCTACGACGGGACATAGTCGCTGAACGGGATCTATCCAGTACTGCGTTGTAGATGACAATTTGTGTCTAACTCCGCTTCCAGCCGTACGATGTTTATGAAACTTGTACAGACTGCTCGTGTCGTCAATCGAGAGCACTCCTGCAAGTTTGAAGAAGATCGTACGGTCGGTTCGCATTTCTCGATGAACTTACATACAGCTACGACGGGACTTGGTCGCTGAGCGGAATATCGGATGATGACAATTTTTCTCAAACTCCGCTTCCAGCCGTACGAAGTTTATGAAACTTGTACAGAATGCTCGTGTCGTCAATCGAGAGCACTCCTGCAAGTTTGAAGAAGATCGTACGGTCGGTTCGCATTTCTCGATGAACTTACATACAGCTACGACGGGACTTGGTCGCTGAGCGGAATATCGGATGATGACAATTTTTCTCAAACTCCGCTTCCAGCCGTACGAAGTTTATGAAACTTGTACAGAATGCTCGTGTCGTCAATCGAGAGCACTCCTGCAAGTTTGAAGAAGATCGTACGGTCGGTTCGCATTTCTCGATGAACTTACATACAGCTACGACGGGACATAGTCGCTGAACGGGATCTATCCAGTACTGCGTTGTAGATGACAATTTGTGTCTAACTCCGCTTCCAGCCGTACGATGTTTATGAAACTTGTACAGACTGCTCGTGTCGTCAATCGAGAGCACTCCTGCAAGTTTGAAGAACATCGTACGGTCGGTTCGCATTTCTCGATGAACTTACATACAGCTACGACGGGACTTGGTCGCTGAGCGGAATATCGGATGATGACAATTTTTCTCAAACTCCGCTTCCAGCCGTACGAAGTTTATGAAACTTGTACAGAATGCTCGTGTCGTCAATCGAGAGCACTCCTGCAAGTTTGAAGAAGATCGTACGGTCGGTTCGCATTTCTCGATGAACTTACATACAGCTACGACGGGACATAGTCGCTGAACGGGATCTATCCAGTACTGCGTTGTAGATGACAATTTGTGTCTAACTCCGCTTCCAGCCGTACGATGTTTATGAAACTTGTACAGACTGCTCGTGTCGTCAATCGAGAGCACTCCTGCCAGTTTGAAGAACATCGTACGGTCGGTTCGCATTTCTCGATGAACTTACATACAGCTACGACGGGACTTGGTCGCTGAGCGGAATATCGGATGATGACAATTTTTCTCAAACTCCGCTTCCAGCCGTACGAAGTTTATGAAACTTGTACAGAATGCTCGTGTCGTCAATCGAGAGCACTCCTGCAAGTTTGAAGAAGATCGTACGGTCGGTTCGCATTTCTCGATGAACTTACATACAGCTACGACGGGACTTTGTCGCTGAGCGGAATATCGGATGATGACAATTTTTCTCAAACTCCGCTTCCAGCCGTACGAAGTTTATGAAACTTGTACAGAATGCTCGTGTCGTCAATCGAGAGCACTCCTGCAAGTTTGAAGAAGATCGTACGGTCGGTTCGCATTTCTCGATGAACTTACATACAGCTACGACGGGACATAGTCGCTGAACGGGATCTATCCAGTACTGCGTTGTAGATGACAATTTGTGTCTAACTCCGCTTCCAGCCGTACGATGTTTATGAAACTTGTACAGACTGCTCGTGTCGTCAATCGAGAGCACTCCTGCAAGTTTGAAGAAGATCGTACGGTCGGTTCGCATTTCTCGATGAACTTACATACAGCTACGACGGGACTTGGTCGCTGAGCGGAATATCGGATGATGACAATTTTTCTCAAACTCCGCTTCCAGCCGTACGAAGTTTATGAAACTTGTACAGAATGCTCGTGTCGTCAATCGAGAGCACTCCTGCAAGTTTGAAGAAGATCGTACGATCGGTTCGCATTTCTCGATGAACTTACATACAGCTACGACGGGACATAGTCGCTGAACGGGATCTATCCAGTACTGCGTTGTAGATGACAATTTGTGTCTAACTCCGCTTCCAGCCGTACGATGTTTATGAAACTTGTACAGACTGCTCGTGTCGTCAATCGAGAGCACTCCTGCAAGTTTGAAGAAGATCGTACGGTCGGTTCGCATTTCTCGATGAACTTACATACAGCTACGACGGGACTTGGTCGCTGAGCGGAATATCGGATGATGACAATTTTTCTCAAACTCCGCTTCCAGCCGTACGAAGTTTATGAAACTTGTACAGAATGCTCGTGTCGTCAATCGAGAGCACTCCTGCAAGTTTGAAGAAGATCGTACGGTCGGTTCGCATTTCTCGATGAACTTACATACAGCTACGACGGGACTTGGTCGCTGAGCGGAATATCGGATGATGACAATTTTTCTCAAACTCCGCTTCCAGCCGTACGAAGTTTATGAAACTTGTACAGAATGCTCGTGTCGTCAATCGAGAGCACTCCTGCAAGTTTGAAGAAGATCGTACGGTCGGTTCGCATTTCTCGATGAACTTACATACAGCTACGACGGGACATAGTCGCTGAACGGGATCTATCCAGTACTGCGTTGTAGATGACAATTTGTGTCTAACTCCGCTTCCAGCCGTACGATGTTTATGAAACTTGTACAGACTGCTCGTGTCGTCAATCGAGAGCACTCCTGCAAGTTTGAAGAACATCGTACGGTCGGTTCGCATTTCTCGATGAACTTACATACAGCTACGACGGGACTTGGTCGCTGAGCGGAATATCGGATGATGACAATTTTTCTCAAACTCCGCTTCCAGCCGTACGAAGTTTATGAAACTTGTACAGAATGCTCGTGTCGTCAATCGAGAGCACTCCTGCAAGTTTGAAGAAGATCGTACGGTCGGTTCGCATTTCTCGATGAACTTACATACAGCTACGACGGGACATAGTCGCTGAACGGGATCTATCCAGTACTGCGTTGTAGATGACAATTTGTGTCTAACTCCGCTTCCAGCCGTACGATGTTTATGAAACTTGTACAGACTGCTCGTGTCGTCAATCGAGAGCACTCCTGCCAGTTTGAAGAACATCGTACGGTCGGTTCGCATTTCTCGATGAACTTACATACAGCTACGACGGGACTTGGTCGCTGAGCGGAATATCGGATGATGACAATTTTTCGCAAACTCCGCTTCCAGCCGTACGAAGTTTATGAAACTTGTACAGAATGCTCGTGTCGTCAATCGAGAGCACTCCTGCAAGTTTGAAGAAGATCGTACGGTCGGTTCGCATTTCTCGATGAACTTACATACAGCTACGACGGGACTTGGTCGCTGAGCGGAATATCGGATGATGACAATTTTTCTCAAACTCCGCTTCCAGCCGTACGAAGTTTATGAAACTTGTACAGAATGCTCGTGTCGTCAATCGAGAGCACTCCTGCAAGTTTGAAGAAGATCGTACGGTCGGTTCGCATTTCTCGATGAACTTACATACAGCTACGACGGGACATAGTCGCTGAACGGGATCTATCCAGTACTGCGTTGTAGATGACAATTTGTGTCTAACTCCGCTTCCAGCCGTACGATGTTTATGAAACTTGTACAGACTGCTCGTGTCGTCAATCGAGAGCACTCCTGCCAGTTTGAAGAACATCGTACGGTCGGTTCGCATTTCTCGATGAACTTACATACAGCTACGACGGGACTTGGTCGCTGAGCGGAATATCGGATGATGACAATTTTTCTCAAACTCCGCTTCCAGCCGTACGAAGTTTATGAAACTTGTACAGAATGCTCGTGTCGTCAATCGAGAGCACTCCTGCAAGTTTGAAGAAGATCGTACGATCGGTTCGCATTTCTCGATGAACTTACATACAGCTACGACGGGACATAGTCGCTGAACGGGATCTATCCAGTACTGCGTTGTAGATGACAATTTGTGTCTAACTCCGCTTCCAGCCGTACGATGTTTATGAAACTTGTACAGACTGCTCGTGTCGTCAATCGAGAGCACTCCTGCAAGTTTGAAGAAGATCGTACGGTCGGTTCGCATTTCTCGATGAACTTACATACAGCTACGACGGGACATAGTCGCTGAACGGGATCTATCCAGTACTGCGTTGTAGATGACAATTTGTGTCTAACTCCGCTTCCAGCCGTACGATGTTTATGAAACTTGTACAGACTGCTCGTGTCGTCAATCGAGAGCACTCCTGCCAGTTTGAAGAACATCGTACGGTCGGTTCGCATTTCTCGATGAACTTACATACAGCTACGACGGGACTTGGTCGCTGAGCGGAATATCGGATGATGACAATTTTTCGCAAACTCCGCTTCCAGCCGTACGAAGTTTATGAAACTTGTACAGAATGCTCGTGTCGTCAATCGAGAGCACTCCTGCAAGTTTGAAGAAGATCGTACGGTCGGTTCGCATTTCTCGATGAACTTACATACAGCTACGACGGGACTTGGTCGCTGAGCGGAATATCGGATGATGACAATTTTTCTCAAACTCCGCTTCCAGCCGTACGAAGTTTATGAAACTTGTACAGAATGCTCGTGTCGTCAATCGAGAGCACTCCTGCAAGTTTGAAGAAGATCGTACGGTCGGTTCGCATTTCTCGATGAACTTACATACAGCTACGACGGGACATAGTCGCTGAACGGGATCTATCCAGTACTGCGTTGTAGATGACAATTTGTGTCTAACTCCGCTTCCAGCCGTACGATGTTTATGAAACTTGTACAGACTGCTCGTGTCGTCAATCGAGAGCACTCCTGCCAGTTTGAAGAACATCGTACGGTCGGTTCGCATTTCTCGATGAACTTACATACAGCTACGACGGGACTTGGTCGCTGAGCGGAATATCGGATGATGACAATTTTTCTCAAACTCCGCTTCCAGCCGTACGAAGTTTATGAAACTTGTACAGAATGCTCGTGTCGTCAATCGAGAGCACTCCTGCAAGTTTGAAGAAGATCGTACGGTCGGTTCGCATTTCTCGATGAACTTACATACAGCTACGACGGGACATAGTCGCTGAACGGGATCTATCCAGTACTGCGTTGTAGATGACAATTTGTGTCTAACTCCGCTTCCAGCCGTACGATGTTTATGAAACTTGTACAGACTGCTCGTGTCGTCAATCGAGAGCACTCCTGCCAGTTTGAAGAACATCGTACGGTCGGTTCGCATTTCTCGATGAACTTACATACAGCTACGACGGGACTTGGTCGCTGAGCGGAATATCGGATGATGACAATTTTTCTCAAACTCCGCTTCCAGCCGTACGAAGTTTATGAAACTTGTACAGAATGCTCGTGTCGTCAATCGAGAGCACTCCTGCAAGTTTGAAGAAGATCGTACGGTCGGTTCGCATTTCTCGATGAACTTACATACAGCTACGACGGGACTTGGTCGCTGAACGGGATCTATCCAGTACTGCGTTGTAGATGACAATTTGTGTCTAACTCCGCTTCCAGCCGTACGATGTTTATGAAACTTGTACAGACTGCTCGTGTCGTCAATCGAGAGCACTCCTGCAAGTTTGAAGAAGATCGTACGGTCGGTTCGCATTTCTCGAT
The DNA here is from genome assembly GCA_963942575.1 of Priocnemis perturbator. NCBI lineage: Eukaryota > Metazoa > Arthropoda > Insecta > Hymenoptera > Pompilidae > Priocnemis > Priocnemis perturbator. The sequence continues at coordinate 28,645 of CAWWDK010000161.1, forward strand.
GAACTTACATACAGCTACGACGGGACTTGGTCGCTGAGCGGAATATCGGATGATGACAATTTTTCTCAAACTCCGCTTCCAGCCGTACGAAGTTTATGAAACTTGTACAGAATGCTCGTGTCGTCAATCGAGAGCACTCCTGCAAGTTTGAAGAAGATCGTACGGTCGGTTCGCATTTCTCGATGAACTTACATACAGCTACGACGGGACTTGGTCGCTGAGCGGAATATCGGATGATGACAATTTTTCTCAAACTCCGCTTCCAGCCGTACGAAGTTTATGAAACTTGTACAGAATGCTCGTGTCGTCAATCGAGAGCACTCCTGCAAGTTTGAAGAAGATCGTACGGTCGGTTCGCATTTCTCGATGAACTTACATACAGCTACGACGGGACTTGGTCGCTGAACGGGATCTATCCAGTACTGCGTTGTAGATGACAATTTGTGTCTAACTCCGCTTCCAGCCGTACGATGTTTATGAAACTTGTACAGACTGCTCGTGTCGTCAATCGAGAGCACTCCTGCAAGTTTGAAGAACATCGTACGGTCGGTTCGCATTTCTCGATGAACTTACATACAGCTACGACGGGACTTTGTCGCTGAGCGGAATATCGGATGATGACAATTTTTCTCAAACTCCGCTTCCAGCCGTACGAAGTTTATGAAACTTGTACAGAATGCTCGTGTCGTCAATCGAGAGCACTCCTGCAAGTTTGAAGAAGATCGTACGGTCGGTTCGCATTTCTCGATGAACTTACATACAGCTACGACGGGACATAGTCGCTGAACGGGATCTATCCAGTACTGCGTTGTAGATGACAATTTGTGTCTAACTCCGCTTCCAGCCGTACGATGTTTATGAAACTTGTACAGACTGCTCGTGTCGTCAATCGAGAGCACTCCTGCAAGTTTGAAGAAGATCGTACGGTCGGTTCGCATTTCTCGATGAACTTACATACAGCTACGACGGGACTTGGTCGCTGAGCGGAATATCGGATGATGACAATTTTTCTCAAACTCCGCTTCCAGCCGTACGAAGTTTATGAAACTTGTACAGAATGCTCGTGTCGTCAATCGAGAGCACTCCTGCAAGTTTGAAGAAGATCGTACGATCGGTTCGCATTTCTCGATGAACTTACATACAGCTACGACGGGACATAGTCGCTGAACGGGATCTATCCAGTACTGCGTTGTAGATGACAATTTGTGTCTAACTCCGCTTCCAGCCGTACGATGTTTATGAAACTTGTACAGACTGCTCGTGTCGTCAATCGAGAGCACTCCTGCAAGTTTGAAGAAGATCGTACGGTCGGTTCGCATTTCTCGATGAACTTACATACAGCTACGACGGGACTTGGTCGCTGAGCGGAATATCGGATGATGACAATTTTTCTCAAACTCCGCTTCCAGCCGTACGAAGTTTATGAAACTTGTACAGAATGCTCGTGTCGTCAATCGAGAGCACTCCTGCAAGTTTGAAGAAGATCGTACGGTCGGTTCGCATTTCTCGATGAAACTTACATACAGCTACGACGGGACTTGGTCGCTGAGCGGAATATCGGATGATGACAATTTTTCTCAAACTCCGCTTCCAGCCGTACGAAGTTTATGAAACTTGTACAGAATGCTCGTGTCGTCAATCGAGAGCACTCCTGCAAGTTTGAAGAAGATCGTACGGTCGGTTCGCATTTCTCGATGAACTTACATACAGCTACGACGGGACTTGGTCGCTGAACGGGATCTATCCAGTACTGCGTTGTAGATGACAATTTGTGTCTAACTCCGCTTCCAGCCGTACGATGTTTATGAAACTTGTACAGACTGCTCGTGTCGTCAATCGAGAGCACTCCTGCAAGTTTGAAGAACATCGTACGGTCGGTTCGCATTTCTCGATGAACTTACATACAGCTACGACGGGACTTTGTCGCTGAGCGGAATATCGGATGATGACAATTTTTCTCAAACTCCGCTTCCAGCCGTACGAAGTTTATGAAACTTGTACAGAATGCTCGTGTCGTCAATCGAGAGCACTCCTGCAAGTTTGAAGAAGATCGTACGGTCGGTTCGCATTTCTCGATGAACTTACATACAGCTACGACGGGACATAGTCGCTGAACGGGATCTATCCAGTACTGCGTTGTAGATGACAATTTGTGTCTAACTCCGCTTCCAGCCGTACGATGTTTATGAAACTTGTACAGACTGCTCGTGTCGTCAATCGAGAGCACTCCTGCAAGTTTGAAGAAGATCGTACGGTCGGTTCGCATTTCTCGATGAACTTACATACAGCTACGACGGGACTTGGTCGCTGAGCGGAATATCGGATGATGACAATTTTTCTCAAACTCCGCTTCCAGCCGTACGAAGTTTATGAAACTTGTACAGAATGCTCGTGTCGTCAATCGAGAGCACTCCTGCAAGTTTGAAGAAGATCGTACGGTCGGTTCGCATTTCTCGATGAACTTACATACAGCTACGACGGGACTTGGTCGCTGAGCGGAATATCGGATGATGACAATTTTTCTCAAACTCCGCTTCCAGCCGTACGAAGTTTATGAAACTTGTACAGAATGCTCGTGTCGTCAATCGAGAGCACTCCTGCAAGTTTGAAGAAGATCGTACGGTCGGTTCGCATTTCTCGATGAACTTACATACAGCTACGACGGGACATAGTCGCTGAACGGGATCTATCCAGTACTGCGTTGTAGATGACAATTTGTGTCCTAACTCCGCTTCCAGCCGTACGATGTTTATGAAACTTGTACAGACTGCTCGTGTCGTCAATCGAGAGCACTCCTGCAAGTTTGAAGAACATCGTACGGTCGGTTCGCATTTCTCGATGAACTTACATACAGCTACGACGGGACTTGGTCGCTGAGCGGAATATCGGATGATGACAATTTTTCTCAAACTCCGCTTCCAGCCGTACGAAGTTTATGAAACTTGTACAGAATGCTCGTGTCGTCAATCGAGAGCACTCCTGCAAGTTTGAAGAAGATCGTACGGTCGGTTCGCATTTCTCGATGAACTTACATACAGCTACGACGGGACATAGTCGCTGAACGGGATCTATCCAGTACTGCGTTGTAGATGACAATTTGTGTCTAACTCCGCTTCCAGCCGTACGATGTTTATGAAACTTGTACAGACTGCTCGTGTCGTCAATCGAGAGCACTCTGCCGTTTGAAGAACATCGTACGGTCGGTTCGCATTTCTCGATGAACTTACATACAGCTACGACGGGACTTGGTCGCTGAGCGGAATATCGGATGATGACAATTTTTCGCAAACTCCGCTTCCAGCCGTACGAAGTTTATGAAAACTTGTACAGAATGCTCGTGTCGTCAATCGAGAGCACTCCTGCAAGTTTGAAGAAGATCGTAACGGTCGGTTCGCATTTCTCGATGAACTTACATACAGCTACGACGGGACTGGTCGCTGAGCGGAATATCGGATGATGACAATTTTTTCTCAAACTCCGCTTCCAGCCGTACGAAGTTTATGAAACTTGTACAGAATGCTCGTGTCGTCAATCGAGAGCACTCCTGCAAGTTTGAAGAAGATCGTACGGTCGGTTCGCATTTCTCGATGAACTTACATACAGCTACGACGGGACATAGTCGCTGAACGGGATCTATCCAGTACTGCGTTGTAGATGACAATTTGTGTCTAACTCCGCTTCCAGCCGTACGATGTTTATGAAACTTGTACAGACTGCTCGTGTCGTCAATCGAGAGCACTCCTGCCAGTTTGAAGAACATCGTACGGTCGGTTCGCATTTCTCGATGAACTTACATACAGCTACGACGGGACTTGGTCGCTGAGCGGAATATCGGATGATGACAATTTTTCTCAAACTCCGCTTCCAGCCGTACGAAGTTTATGAAACTTGTACAGAATGCTCGTGTCGTCAATCGAGAGCACTCCTGCAAGTTTGAACGAAGATCGTACGGTCGGTTCGCATTTCTCGATGAACTTACATACAGCTACGACGGGACTTAGTCGCTGAACGGGATCTATCCAGTACTGCGTTGTAGATGACAATTTGTGTCTAACTCCGCTTCCCAGCCCGTACGATGTTTATGAAACTTGTACAGACTGCTCGTGTCGTCAATCGAGAGCACTCCTGCAAGTTTGAAGAACATCGTACGGTCGGTTCGCATTTCTCGATGAACTCTACATACAGCTACGGACGGGACTTTGGTCGCTGAGCGGAATATCGATGATGACAATTTTTCTCAAACTCCGCTTCCAGCCGTACGAAGTTTATGAAACTTGTACAGAATGCTCGTGTCGTCAATCGAGAGCACTCCTGCAACACAGTTGAGCAAGATCGTACGGTCGGTTCGCATTTCTCGATGAAACTTAAATACAGCCTACGACGGGACTTGGTCGCTGAACGGGATCTATCCAGTACTGCGTTGTAGATGACAATTTAGTGTCCTAACTCCGCTCTCCCAGCCGTACGATGTTATGAAACTTGTACAGACTGCTCGTGTCGCTCCAATCGAGAGCACTCCTGCAAGTTTGACAGAACATCGTACGGTCGGTTCGCATTTCTCGATTGAACTTACACTACCAGCTACGACGGGCTTTGTCGCTGAGCGGAATATCGGATGATGACAACTTTTTCTCAAACTCCGCTTCCAGCCGTACGAAAGTTTATGAAACTTGTACAGAATGCTCGTGTCGTCAATCGAGAGCACTCCCTGCA
>CAWWDK010000162.1:0-98000 GCA_963942575.1 Priocnemis perturbator
TTTTCGACGCGAAACAATCGCGGATGTCCGAGATACGAGAGTTCTTGCACGAATTGAACGAATTCATCGTCCGGAAGTGCAACACGGCGTATCTCGGTCATTCCTCAACGGATTCGTGCGAATCAAGTGTCATACGCGTTTTTAGCGTCTAAAACAGACGGGGACTACGTTTTCGACGCGAAATACTCGCGGATGTCCGAGATACGAGAGTTCTTGCACAAATTGAACGAAACGCGGTGCATCGTTCGTTTAGCTTGCAAAACGTGAGAACTAGCAAGATTTCATCGTCGGGAAGTGTAACACGGCGTATCTCGGCCATTTCTCAACGGATTCGTGCGAATCAAGTGTCATACGCGTTTTTAGCGTCTAAAACAGACGGGCACAACGTTTTCGACGCGGAACACTCGCGGGTGTCCGTGATACGAGAGTTCTCGAAGGAATTGAACGAAACGCGGTGCATCGTGCGTTTCGCTTGCAAAACGTGAGAACTAGCAAGATTTCATCGTCGGGAAGTGTAACACGGCGTATCTCGGCCATTTCTCAACGGATTCGTGCGAATCAAGTGTCATACGCGTTTTTAGCGTCTAAAACAGACGGGCACCACGTTTTCGACGCGAAACACTCGCGGATGTCCGAGATACGAGAGTTCTTGAACGAATTGAACGAATTCATCGTCCGGAAATGCAACACGGCGTATCTCGGCCATTTCTCAACGGGTTCGTGCGAATCAAGTGTCATACGCGTCTTTAGCGTCTAAAACAGACGGGGACCACGTTTTGACGCGAATCACTCGCGGATGTCCGAGATGCGAGAGTTCTTGAACGAATTGAACGAAACGCGGTGCATCGTGCGTTTCGCTTGCAAAACGTGAGAACTAGCAAGATTTCATCGTCCGGAAGTGTAACACGGCGTATCTCGGCCATTTCTCAACGGATTCGTGCGAATCAAGTGTCATACGCGTTTTTAGCACTGAAACAGACGGGGACCACGTTTTCGACGCGAAACACTCGCGGATGTCCGAGATACGATAGTTTTTGAACGAATTGAACAAAACGCAGTGCATCGTGCGTTTCGCTTGCAAAACGTGAGAACTAGCAAGATTTTATCGTCGGGAAGTGTAACACGGCGTATCTCGGCCATTTCTCAACGGATTCGTGCGAATCAAGTGTCATACGCGTTTTTAGCGTCTAAAACAGACGGGCACAACGTTTTCGACGCGGAACACTCGCGGGTGTCCGTGATACGAGAGTTCTCGAAGGAATTGAACGAAACGCGGTGCATCGTGCGTTTCGCTTGCAAAACGTGAGAACTAGCAATATTTCATCGTCCGGAAGTGTAACACGGCGTATCTCGGCCATTTCTCAACGGATTCGTGCGAATCAAGTGTCATACGCGTTTTTAGCACTGAAACAGACGGGGACCACGTTTTCGACGCGAAACACTCGCGGATGTCCGAGATACGATAGTTTTTGAACGAATTGAACAAAACGCAGTGCATCGTGCGTTTCGCTTGCAAAACGTGAGAACTAGCAAGATTTCATCGTCGGGAAGTGTAACACGGTGTATCTCGGCCATTTCTCAACGGATTCGTGCGAATCAAGTGTCATACGCGTTTTTAGCGTCTAAAATAGACGGGCACCACATTTTCGACGCGAAACACTCGCGGATGTCCGAGATACGAGAGTTCTTGCACGAATTGAACGAATTCATCGTCCGGAAGTGCAACACGGCGTATCTCGGTCATTTCTCAACGGATTCGTGCGAATCAAGTGTCATACGCGTTTTTAGCGTCTAAAACAGACGGGGACTACGTTTTCGACGCGAAACACTCGCGGGTGTCCGAGATACGATAGATCTTGAACGAATTGAACGAATCGCGGTGCATCTTGCGTTTCGCTTGCAAAACGTGAGAACTAGCAAGTTTTCATCGTCCGGGAGTGTAACACGGCGTATCTCGGCCATTTCTCAACGGATTCATGCGAATCAAGTGTCATACGAGTTTTGGCGTCTAAAACAGACGGGGACCACGTTTTCGACGCGAAACACTCGCGGATGTCCGAGATACGAGAGTTCGTGAACGAATTGAACGAATTCATCGTCCGGAAATGTAACACGGCGTATCTCGGCCATTTCTCAACGGATTCGTGCGAATCAAGTGTCATACGCGTTTTCAGCGTCTAAAACAGACGGGGACCACGTTTTGGAAACAAAACACTCGCGGATGTCTGAGATACGAAGTTCTTGAACGAATTGGACGAAACGCGGTGCATCGTGCGTTTCGCTTGCAAAACGAGAGAACTAGCAAGATTTCATCGTCCGGAAGTGTAACACGGCGTATCTCGGCCATTTCTCAACGGATTCGTGCGAATCAAGTGTCATGCGCGTCTAAAACAGACGGGGACCACGTTTTCGACGCGAAACTTTCGCGGATGTCCGAGATACGAGAGTTCTTGAACGAATTGAACGAATTCACCGTCCGGAAGTCCAACACGGCGTATCTCGGCCATTTCTCAACGGATTCGTGCGAATCAAGTGTCATACGCGTTTTTAGCGTCTAAAACAGACGGGGACCACGTTTTCGACGCGAAACACTCGCGGATGTCCAAGATACGTGGAGTTCTTGAACGAATTGAACGAAACGCGGTGCACCGTGCGTTTCGCTTGCAAAACGTGAGAACTAGCAAGATTTCATCGTCGGGAAGTGTAACACGGCGTATCTCGGCCATTTCTCAACGGATTCGTGCGATTCAAGTGTCATACGCGTTTTTAGCGTCTAAAACAGACGGGGACCACGTTTTCGACGCGATACACTCGCGGATGTCCGAGATACGAGAGTTCTTGAACGAATTGAACGAAATGCGGTGCATCGTGCATTTCGCTTGCAAAACGTGAGAACTAGCAAGATTTCATCTCCGGAAGTGTAACACGGCGTATCTCGGCCATTTCTCAACGGATTCGTGCGAATCAAGTGTCATACGCGTTTTCAGCGTCTAAAACAGACGGGGCCACGTTTTGGAAACAAAACACTCGCGGATGTCTGAGATACGAAGTTCTTGAACGAATTGGACGAAACGCGGTGCATCGTGCGTTTCGCTTGCAAAACGAGAGAACTAGCAAGATTTCATCGTCCGGAAGTGTAACACGGCGTATCTCGGCCATTTCTCAACGGATTCGTGCGAATCAAGTGTCATGCGCGTCTAAAACAGACGGGGACCACGTTTTCGACGCGAAACTTTCGCGGATGTCCGAGATACGAGAGTTCTTGAACGAATTGAACGAATTCACCGTCCGGAAGTCCAACACGGCGTATCTCGGCCATTTCTCAACGGATTCGTGCGAATCAAGTGTCATACGCGTTTTTAGCGTCTAAAACAGACGGGGACCACGTTATCGACGCGAAACACTCGCGGATGTCCAAGATACGTGGAGGTCTTGAACGAATTGAACGTAACGCGGTGCACCGTGCGTTTCGCTTGCAAAACGTGAGAACTAGCAAGATTTCATCGTCGGGAAGTGTAACACGGCGTATCTCGGCCATTTCTCAACGGATTCGTGCGATTCAAGTGTCATACGCGTTTTTAGCGTCTAAAACAGACGGGGACCACGTTTTCGACGCGATACACTCGCGGATGTCCGAGATACGAGAGTTCTTGAACGAATTGAACGAAATGCGGTGCATCGTGCGTTTCGCTTGCAAAACGTGAGAACTAGCAAGATTTCATCTCCGGAAGTGTAACACGGCGTATCTCGGCCATTTCTCAACGGATTCGTGCGAATCAAGTGTCATACGCGTTTTTAGCGTCTAAAACAGACGGGGACCACGATTTCGACGCGAAACATTCGCGGGTGTCCGAGATACGAGAGTTCTTGAACGAATTGAACGAATCGCGGTGCATCTTGCGTTTCGCTTGCAAAACGTGAGAACTAGCAAGTTTTCATCGTCCGGGAGTGTAACACGGCGTATCTCGGCCATTTCTCAACGGATTCGTGCGAATCAAGTGTCATACGCGTTTTTGGCGTCTAAAACAGACGGGGACCACGTTTTCGACGCGAAACACTCGCGGATGTCCGAGATACGAGAGTTCGTGAACGAATTGAACGAATTCATCGTCCGGAAATGTAACACGGCGTATCTCGGCCATTTCTCAACGGATTCGTGCGAATCAAGTGTCATACGCGTTTTCAGCGTCTAAAACAGACGGGGACCACGTTTTGAAAACAAAACACTCGCGGATGTCTGAGATACGAAGTTCTTGAACGAATTGGACGAAACGCGGTGCATCGTGCGTTTCGCTTGCAAAACGAGAGAACTAGCAAGATTTCATCGTCCGGAAGTGTAACACGGCGTATCTCGGCCATTTCTCAACGGATTCGTGCGAATCAAGTGTCATGCGCGTCTAAAACAGACGGGGACCACGTTTACGACGCGAAACATTCGCGGATGTCCGAGATACGAGAGTTCTTGAACGAATTGAACGAATTCACCGTCCGGAAGTGCAACACGGCGTATCTCGGCCATTTCTCAACGGATTCGTGCGAATCAAGTGTCATACGCGTTTTTAGCGTCTAAAACAGACGGGGACCACGTTTTCGACGCGAAACACTCGCGGATGTCCAAGATACGAGAATTCTTGAACGAATTGAACGAAACGCGCTGCATCGTGCGTTTCGCTTGCAAAACGTGAGAACTAGCATGATTTCATCTCCGGAAGTGTAACACGGCGTATCTCGGCCATTTCTCAACGGATTCGTGCGAATCAAGTGTCATACGCGTTTTTAGCGTCTAAAACAGACGGGGACCACGTTTTCGACGCGAAACACTCGCGGGTGTCCGAGATACGAGAGTTCTTGAACGAATTGAACGAATCGCGGTGCATCTTGCGTTTCGCTTGCAAAACGTGAGAACTAGCAAGTTTTCATCGTCCGGGAGTGTAACACGGCGTATCTCGGCCATTTCTCAACGGATTCGTGCGAATCAAGTGTCATACGCGTTTTTGGCGTCTAAAACAGACGGGGACCACGTTTTCGACGCGAAACACTCGCGGATGTCCGAGATACGAGAGTTCGTGAACGAATTGAACGAATTCATCGTCCGGAAATGTAACACGGCGTATCTCGGCCATTTCTCAACGGATTCGTGCGAATCAAGTGTCATACGCGTTTTCAGCGTCTAAAACAGACGGGGACCACGTTTTGAAAACAAAACACTCGCGGATGTCTGAGATACGAAGTTCTTGAACGAATTGGACGAAACGCGGTGCATCGTGCGTTTCGCTTGCAAAACGAGAGAACTAGCAAGATTTCATCGTCCGGAAGTGTAACACGGCGTATCTCGGCCATTTCTCAACGGATTCGTGCGAATCAAGTGTCATGCGCGTCTAAAACAGACGGGGACCACGTTTACGACGCGAAACATTCGCGGATGTCCGAGATACGAGAGTTCTTGAACGAATTGAACGAATTCACCGTCCGGAAGTGCAACACGGCGTATCTCGGCCATTTCTCAACGGATTCGTGCGAATCAAGTGTCATACGCGTTTTTAGCGTCTAAAACAGACGGGGACCACGTTTTCGACGCGAAACACTCGCGGATGTCCAAGATACGAGAATTCTTGAACGAATTGAACGAAACGCGCTGCATCGTGCGTTTCGCTTGCAAAACGTGAGAACTAGCATGATTTCATCTCCGGAAGTGTAACACGGCGTATCTCGGCCATTTCTCAACGGATTCGTGCGAATCAAGTGTCATACGCGTTTTTAGCGTCTAAAACAGACGGGGACCACGTTTTCGACGCGAAACACTCGCGGATGTCCGAGATACGAGAGTTCTTGAACGAATTGAACGAAACGCGGTGCACCGTGCGTTTCGCTTGCAAAACGTGAGAACTAGCAAGATTTCATGGTCCGGAAGTGTAATACGGCGTATCGCGGCCATTTCTCAACGTATTCGTGCAAATCAAGTGTCATACGCGTTTTTAGCGTCTAAAACAGACGGGGACCACGTTTTCGACGCGAAACACTCGCGGATGTCCGAGATACGAGAGCTCTTGAACGAATTGAACGAAACGCGGTGCATCGTGCGTTTCGCTTGCAAAACGTGAGAACTAGCAAGATTTCATCGTCCGGAAGTGTAACACGGCGTATCTCGGCCATTTCTCAACGGATTCGTGCGAATCAAGTGTCATACGCGTTTATAGCGTCTAAAACAGACGGGACCACGTTTTCGACGCGAAACATTCGCGGATGTCCGAGATACGAGAGTTCTTGAACGAATTGAACGAATTCACCGTCCGGAATTGCAACACGGCGTATCTCGGCCATTTCTCAACGGATTCGTGCGAATCAAGTGTCATACGCGTTTTTAGCGTCTAAAACAGACGGGGACCATGTTTTCGACGCGAAACACTCGCGGATGTCCGAGATACGTGAGTTCTTGAACGAATTGAACGAAACGCGGTGCACCGTGCGTTTCGCTTGCAAAACGTGAGAACTAGCAAGATTTCATCGTCGGGAAGTGTAACACGGCGTATCTCGGGCATTTCTCAACGGATTCGTGCGATTCAAGTGTCATACGCGATTTTAGCGTCTAAAACAGACGGGGACCACGTTTTCGACGCGATACACTCGCGGATGTCCGAGATACGAGAGTTCTTGAACGAATTGAACGAAATGCGGTGCATCGTGCGTTTCGCTTGCAAAACGTGAGAACTAGCAAGATTTCATGGTCCGGAAGTGTAATACGGCGTATCGCGGCCATTTCTCAACGTATTCATGCAAATCAAGTGTCATACGCGTTTTTAGCGTCTAAAACAGACGGGGACCACGTTTTCGACGCGAAACACTCGCGGATGTCCGAGATACGAGAGCTCTTGAACGAATTGAACGAAACGCGGTGCATCGTGCGTTTCGCTTGCAAAACGTGAGAACTAGCAAGATTTCATCGTCCGGAAGTGTAACACGGCGTATCTCGGCCATTTCTCAACGGATTCGTGCGAATCAAGTGTCATACGCGTTTATAGCGTCTAAAACAGACGGGGACCACGTTTTCGACGCGAAACATTCGCGGATGTCCGAGATACGAGAGTTCTTGAACGAATTGAACGAATTCACCGTCCGGAATTGCAACACGGCGTATCTCGGCCATTTCTCAACGGATTCGTGCGAATCAAGTGTCATACGCGTTTTTAGCGTCTAAAACAGACGGGGACCACGTTTTCGACGCGAAACACTCGCGGATGTCCGAGATACGAGAGTTCTTGAACGAATTGAACGAAACGCGGTGCACCGTGCGTTTCGCTTGCAAAACGTGAGAACTAGCAAGATTTCATGGTCCGGAAGTGTAATACGGCGTATCGCGGCCATTTCTCAACGTATTCGTGCAAATCAAGTGTCATACGCGTTTTTAGCGTCTAAAACAGACGGGGACCACGTTTTCGACGCGAAACACTCGCGGATGTCCGAGATACGAGAGCTCTTGAACGAATTGAACGAAACGCGGTGCATCGTGCGTTTCGCTTGCAAAACGTGAGAACTAGCAAGATTTCATCGTCCGGAAGTGTAACACGGCGTATCTCGGCCATTTCTCAACGGATTCGTGCGAATCAAGTGTCATACGCGTTTATAGCGTCTAAAACAGACGGGGACCACGTTTTCGACGCGATACACTCGCGGATGTCCGAGATACGAGAGTTCTTGAACGAATTGAACGAAACGCGGTGCATCGTGCGTTTCGCTTGCAAAACGTGAGAACTAGCAAGATTTCATCTCCGGAAGTGTAACACGGCGTATCTCGGCCATTTCTCGACGGATTCGTGCGAATCAAGTGTCATACGCGTTTTTAGCGTCTAAAACAGACGGGAACCACGATTTCGACGCGAAACACTCGCGGGTGTCCGAGATACGAGAGTTCTTGAACGAATTGAACGAATCGCGGTGCATCTTGCGTTTCGCTTCGTGAGAACTAGCAAGTTTTCAACGTCCGGGAGTGTAACACGGCGTATCTCGGCCATTTCTCAACGGATTCGTGCGAATCAAGTGTCATACGCGTTTTTGGCGTCTAAAACAGACGGGGACCACGTTTTCGACGCGAAACACTCGCGGATGTCCGAGATACGAGAGTTCGTGAACGAATTGAACGAATTCATCGTCCGGAAATGTAACACGCGGTATCTCGGCCATTTCTCAACGGATTCGTGCGAATCAAGTGTCATACGCGTTTTCAGCGTCTAAAACAGACGGGGACCACGTTTTGGGAACAAAACACTCGCGATGTCTGAGATACGAAGTTCTTGAACGAATTGGACGAAACGCGGTGCATCGTGCGTTTCGCTTGCAAAACGAGAGAACTAGCAAGATTTCATCGTCCGGAAGTGTAACACGGCGTATCTCGGCCATTTCTCAACGGATTCGTGCGAATCAAGTGTCATGCGCGTCTAAAACAGACGGGGACCACGTTTTCGACGCGAAACATTCGCGGATGTCCGAGATACGAGAGTTCATGAACGAATTGAACGAATTCACCGTCCGGAAGTGCAACACGGCGTATCTCGGCCATTTCTCAACGGATTCGTGCGAATCAAGTGTCATACGCGTTTTTAGCGTCTAAAACAGACGGGGACCACGTTTTCGACGCGAAACACTCGCGGATGTCCAAGATACGAGAATTCTTGAACGAATTAAACGAAACGCGCTGCATCGTGCGTTTCGCTTGCAAAACGTGAGAACTAGCATGATTTCATCTCCGGAAGTGTAACACGGCGTATCTCGGCCATTTCTCAACGGATTCGTGCGAATCAAGTGTCATACGCGTTTTTAGCGTCTAAAACAGACGGGACCACGTTTTCGACGCGAAACACTCGCGGATGTCCGAGATACGAGAGTTCTTGGACGAATTGAACGAAACGGGGTGCACCGTGCGTTTCGCTTGCAAAACGTGAGAACTAGCAAGATTTCATGGTCCGGAGTGTAATACGGCGTATCGCGGCCATTTCTCACGTATTCGTGCAAATCAAGTGTCATACGCGTTTTAGCGTCTAAAACAGACGGGGACCACGTTTTCGACGCGAAACACTCGCGGATGTCCGAGATACGAGGGCTCTTGAACGAATTGAACGAAACGCGGTGCATCGTGCGTTTCGCTTGCAAAACGTGAGAACTAGCAAGATTTCATCTCCGGAAGTGTAACACGGCGTATCTCGGCCATTTTCTCAACGGATTCGTGCGAATCAAGTGTCATACACGTTTTTAGCGTCTAAAACAGACGGGGACCACGTTTCGACGCGAAACACTCGCGGATGTCCGAGATACGAGAGTTCTTGAACGAATTGTACGTATTCATCGTCCGGAAGTGTAACACGGCGTATCTCGGCCATTTCTCAACGGATTCGTTCGAATCAAGTGTCATACACGTTTTTAGCGTCTAAAACAGACGGGGACCACGTTTTCGACGCGAAACACTCGCGGATGTCCGAGATACGAGTGTTCTTGAACGAATTGAACGAAACGCGGTGCATCGTGAGTTTCGCTTACAAAACGTGAGAACTAGCAAGATTTCATCGTCCGGAAGTGTAACACGGCGTATCTCGGCATTTCTCAACGATTCGTGCGAATCAAGTGTCATACGCGTTTTTAGCGTCTAAACAGACGGGGACCACGTTTTCGACGCGAAACACTCGCGGATGTCCGAGATACGAAAGTTCTTGAACGAATTGAACGAATTCATCGTCCGGAAGTGTAACACGGCGTATCTCGGCCATTTCTCAACGGATTCGTGCGAATCAAGTGTCATACGCGTTTTTAGCGTCTAAAACAGATGGGGACCACGTTTTCGACGCGAAACACTCGCGGATGTCCGAGATACGAGAGTTGTTGAACGAATTGAACGAAACGCGGTGCATCCTGCGTTTGCTTGCAAAACGTGAGAACTAGCAGATTTCATCGTCCGGAAGTGTAACACGGCGTATCTCGGCCATTTCTCAACGGATTCGTGCGAATCAAGTGTCATACGCGTTTATAGCGTCTAAACAGACGGGGACCACGTTTTCGACGCGAAACATTCGCGGATGTCCGTGATACGAGAGTTCTTGAACGAATTGAACGAATTCACCGTCCGGAATTGCAACACGGCGTATCTCGGCCATTTCTCAACGGATTCGTGCGAATCAAGTGTCATACGCGTTTTTAGCGTCTAAAACAGACGGGGACCACGTTTTCGACGCGAAACACTCGCGGATGTCCCGAGATACGAGAGTTCTTGAACGAATTGAACGAAACGCGGTGCACCGTGCGTTTCGCTTGCAAAACGTGAGAACTAGCAAGATTTCATGGTCCGGAAGTGTAATACGGCGTATCGCGCCATTTCTCAACGTATTCGTGCAAATCAAGTGTCATACGCGTTTTTAGCGTCTAAAACAGACGGGGACCACGTTTTCGACGCGAAACACTCGCGGATGTCCGAGATACGAGAGCTCTTGAACGAATTGAACGAAACGCGGTGCATCGTGCGTTTCGCTTGCAAAACGTGAGAACTAGCAAGATTTCATCGTCCGGAAGTGTAACACGGCGTATCTCGGCCATTTCTCACGGATTCGTGCGAATCAAGTGTCATACGCGTTTATAGCGTCTAAAACAGACGGGGACCACGTTTTCGACGCGATACACTCGCGGATGTCCGAGATACGAGAGTTCTTGAACGAATTGAACGAAACGCGGTGCATCGTGCGTTTCGCTTGCAAAACGTGAGAACTAGCAAGATTTCATCTCCGGAAGTGTAACACGGCGTATCTCGGCCATTTCTCGACGGATTCGTGCGATCAAGTGTCATACGCGTTTTTAGCGTCTAAAACAGACGGGAACCACGATTTCGACGCGAAACACTCGCGGGTTGTCCGAGATACGAGAGTTCTTGAACGAATTGACGAATCGCGGTGCATCTTGCGTTTCGCTTGCAAAACGTGAGAACTAGCAAGTTTTCAACGTCCGGGAGTGTAACACGGCGTATCTCGGCCATTTCTCAACGGATTCGTGCGAATCAAGTGTCATACGCGTTTTGGCGTCTAAAACAGACGGGACACGTTTTCGACGCGAAACACTCGCGGATGTCCGAGATACGAGAGTTCGTGAACGAATTGAACGAATTCATCGTCCGGAAATGTAACACGGCGTATCTCGGCCATTTCTCAACGGATTCGTGCGAATCAAGTGTCATACGCGTTTCAGCGTCTAAAACAGACGGGGACCACGTTTTGGGAACAAAACACTCGCGGATGTCTGAGATACGAAGTTCTTGAACGAATTGGGACGAAACGCGGTGCATCGTGCGTTTCGCTTGCAAAACGAGAGAACTAGCAAGATTTCATCGTCCGGAAGTGTAACACGGCGTATCTCGGCCATTTCTCAACGGATTCGTGCGAATCAAGTGTCATGCGCGTCTAAAACTGACGGGGACCACGTTTTCGACGCGAAACATTCGCGGATGTCCGAGATACGAGAGTTCATGAACGAATTGAACGAATTCACCGTCCGGAAGTGCAACACGGCGTATCTCGGCCATTTCTCAACGGATTCGTGCGAATCAAGTGTCATACGCGTTTTTAGCGTCTAAACAGACGGGGACCACGTTTTCGACGCGAAACACTCGCGGATGTCCAAGATACGAGAATTCTTGAACGAATTAAACGAAACGCGCTGCATCGTGCGTTTCGCTTGCAAAACGTGAGAACTAGCATGATTTCATCTCCGGAAGTGTAACACGGCGTATCTCGGCCATTTCTCAACGGATTCGTGCGAATCAAGTGTCATACGCGTTTTTAGCGTCTAAACAGACGGGGACCACGTTTTCGACGCGAAACACTCGCGGATGTCCGAGATACGAGAGTTCTTGACGAATTGAACGAAACGGGGTGCACCGTGCGTTTCGCTTGCAAAACGTGAGAACTAGCAAGATTTCATGGTCCGGAAGTGTAATACGGCGTATCGCGGCCATTTCTCAACGTATTCGTGCAAATCAAGTGTCATACGCGTTTTTAGCGTCTAAAACAGACGGGGACCACGTTTTCGACGCGAAACACTCGCGGATGTCCGAGATACGAGGCTCTTGAACGAATTGAACGAAACGCGGTGCATCGTGCGTTCGCTTGCAAAACGTGAGAACTAGCAAGATTTCATCTCGGAAGTGTAACACGGCGTATCTCGGCCATTTCTCAACGGATTCGTGCGAATCAGTGTCATACACGTTTTAGCGTCTAAAACAGACGGGGACCACGTTTCGACGCGAAACACTCGCGGATGTCCGAGATACGAGAGTTCTTGAACGAATTGTACGTATTCATCGTCCGGAAGTGTAACACGGCGTATCTCGGCCATTTCTCAACGATTCGTTCGATCAAGTGTCATACACGTTTTTGCGTCTAAAACAGACGGGGACCACGTTTTCGACGCGAAACACTCGCGGATGTCCGAGATACGAGTGTTCTTGAACGAATTGAACGAAACGCGGTGCATCGTGAGTTTCGCTTACAAAACGTGAGAACTAGCAAGATTTCATCGTCCGGAAGTGTAACACGGCGTATCTCGGCCATTTCTCAACGGATTCGTGCGAATCAAGTGTCATACGCGTTTTTAGCGTCTAAAACAGACGGGGACCACGTTTTCGACGCGAAACACTCGCGGATGTCCGAGATACGAAAGTTCTTGAACGAATTGAACGAATTCATCGTCCGGAAGTGTAACACGGCGTATCTCGGCCATTTCTCAACGGATTCGTGCGAATCAAGTGTCATACGCGTTTTTAGCGTCTAAAACAGATGGGGACCACGTTTTCGACGCGAAACACTCGCGGATGTCCGAGATACGAGAGTTGTTGAACGAATTGAACGAAACGCGGTGCATCCTGCGTTTTGCTTGCAAAACGTGAGAACTAGCAAGATTTCATCGTCCGGAAGTGTAACACGGCGTATCTCGGCCATTTCTCAACGGATTCGTGCGAATCAAGTGTCATACGCGTTTTTAGCGTCTAAAACAGACGGGGACCACGTCTTCGACGCGAAACTCTAGCGGATGTCCGAGATACGAGAGTTCTTGAACGAATTGAACGAATTCATCGTCCGGAAGTGTAACACGGCGTATCTCGGCCATTTCTCAACGGATTCGTGCGAATCAAGTGTCATACGCGTGTTTAGCGTCTAAAACAGACGGGGACCACGTTTTCGACGCGAAACACTCGCGGATGTCCGAGATACGAGAGTTCTTGAACGAATTGAACGAAACGCGGTGCATCGTGCGTTTCGCTTGCAAAACGGGAAAACTAGCAAGATTTCCAGTGTAGCCCAATTGCGCACAAGACCGATTGCGCAGGTGCCGATTGTACACGTTCCAATTGCGCACGTCCCGATTGCACACGTCCCGATTGCACACGTTCCGTTTGCACACAAGACCTATTGCGCACGTTCCTTTTGCGCACAAGACCGATTGCTCACGTTCCGATTGCACACGAGTCGATTGCGCACATCCTGAAGCCGATGTCCCGTTTGCACACAAGCACTATTGCGCACGTCCCTTTTGCGCACAAGGCCGATTGCTCACGTTGCGATTGCACACGGACTGTTTGCGCAAGACTCATTGCACACGACGATTGCATACGGGCCGGCTGCAACCCGGATCAATTGCACACGGGCGAGTTGCATAGTAAAGTGCCAATAAAATAGTGGATGGACAGTGCGTATTTACATTGCGGGCTACGTGTCAACGGCGTGACGTTCATGGACGTTAAATGTAACATAAATAGTGCAGAGTTACAGTGCGGGGCGCGTGGAATATCTGCAGAATCGTTCCCGCGCCAGTCCGAACCATTCATATAGAGAATCACTCGTGAAATCGACTTGTAAAGTTTGAAAATACATGTGACACGTGGGAGCATAACCTGATCCAAGGTGGCCTAAATCGTCCGTCGTTCGGAACAAGGCACAATTTCTTCGATAATGATCTTTGACATGGTTCTAACTCATTCAAAAGAAACTAAGGAGCACGATTGAAAGGTATGTATGGATCGAATTAGTTTGTTTTCCGGTTATTTTATGAAATAGCTATGTTATTTTTATAAGTAAAGAGGCTCGTCATTAATGAATATAAATCTTTTTATTTCAGATATCATACTGTATCAACACTGCATTAGCTAATAGTTACTTTAAGGTTTTATGCAAGTGAACTTGGAGACTGGATTATAGAGATGGTTACAGAAGCAATAACGTCTTTGAGTCTACAGGACGCAAAAGAACGCAGTATAGTTCTAAGGACATTCAAGATTAATGCGGTGGTGAATGGCAGGGGCCAAATTTAGGGTGACAAATTGCTCTGAATACATCATGTGTAAGCAACTAATAAGAATAGACTTAAAGGGTGTGTATGCAATAACATATGAAATGAAATGTATAATTTCAACTTTATTTTTTTTATTTTACTTATAATAGAATTATGTCTCAAAATATATATCCTGTTATGGATTATAGAAACGACCATTCACTGCCGGTTGAAGCCAAGACACCTTCTGATCATAATGAAGTCCTGGACGAGGATAGAGATGTTTGAAGCAATTCCGATTCCGCACTACAAATTTGGAAAATAGTAACATAAATGATATTAATAATAAGATTACAGAGAAGACTGCTATCAGAGAATACATTAATATTTTACAAAGTAATAACGTATTTACGTCCTCAATATATCCATTGCCCCAATGGAAATCTGAATTTACAGGACACAAAAGAATGCTGTATCCCGGACTAAGCGAATGCAAGATGGTTGCGTTGGGGAACAGCAGGAGCCAATTGTTTCTTTTAAAAGAATGAATCCGAGTGGATCGTGACACAAAAGATTAATTGTTTCACGTTAAATGTCGAGGATTTCTTGGATATCCATTTAAATCAGTCCTTTTCAGGGCTACAACGTGAATCCAAACGTTGACAACTCTCGTTCAATAATATTTCCTATGTACACACGTATAATTATTTCAATGGTTTGTATGAAAGTACTGTTGTGCCGGCCTATTGGCATCGACTAGTTTACTTTAAGATACGCGAAATGTAATAGGTGGTAACGAAATCGAGTTCGAAAGTCTTTCAGTTCAAGAGTTTTATTTTAGGACTAACTGACAGAGTGACGGTGTCTATGCCAGGACTGGAGATGGTCTTTTGCGGTCCTGGGTACCTTTATATGTTTCTAAAAGGAGCTTGGAGGTGGAATTTGAAAAAGGACAGAATGTTTTAGAAAGGAAGTATTTTTGGAGTTTGCTCAGGTGTTGATACGTAATCAAAGTGAAATTTTATCAGTATGTCAAGCTCAACAATTGAAGGGAATTTTTATGGGTTTATGTTCCTGTTGAGGGTTTGCTTACTTTGGCGGAACATTTGGCAACGGAAAGGTTTATCGGTAGGTTTGTTCAGGAAGGAATTTGTGGAAGTCCGACTAATGTGACGATTGGATTGGAAAATGTGATAGGAAGGCATAACAGTACGTTATTTCCAGAGTTAGATGACTACAATCGGAATGACCGTCTAGGTTTCCATGTAGAAGGGAGACCGTGCGAAATGACAAAATGGGCAAATGACGTAGAAATGTGCAGGATATATGAAAGTTGTGTCGGGCTAAAATCCAAACAATTTGAGATCTCAGATTGAATCAAATGTTGTATGGGGATGTTCGATTGTCTTCAAGAATCGATTTTATAAGGTAAACAATAGATTCGTCGAAAAGTCGTGGATAATAATTGTTATGTTGGTTGGTTGCTACACGCCGTAGAATCGATTTTGTAAGTTAAGTAATCGTTAATAATAAATAGAATGATTGGTTGGTTATTACGTCGAAGATTCTATTTTTTAGAATTATAACATACCTACAAACATTTAATGAAATTTGAAACCTGAAATTGGTTAGTTTTTGAACTTTCACAACTTTCATAAATACCTGCATATTTATACATTATTTGCCCATTTTCTCATATTTCTGGGTCCCTCTTGTATATTGAAACCAAGTATGTCATTCCGCTTGTAGCCATCTAACGCTGACAACAACATACTTCCATATGGCTTCCATACAAGCCATAGAAATAATCAGGAATATTTTATTGAACGAGAGTTGTCAACATTTGGAATCACTTTGAGGTCCTGAAAAGGACTGTTTTGAATGGATATCAAGGAAATCCTTGAAACTTGACATCAGAAAACCAGTCGCTTGTCTCCTGCGGCACACAGATTGATTCTCTTGAAACCAAGATTTAGCTCCAGCTATTCCCTACCACTTCCACTCTGCGTTTGCTTAGGCCTGCATACAGCTTTCTTTTGTGACCAGTAGACTCCGGTTCCAATTAGGACAGTGGATATGTTGTGGATGAAAAGATGTTATTGCTTGTGTAATCTTCTTTATAATCCAGCCGACGATAGGATTGCAAATAGCACCAAAATCAGCAATCCGAAGTCCACAGAATCTAGTTGCATAGAACCTTAAAGTAACTATATCCACGGAAGTAAAACTCTACAAGAATTCAACATATCCTCGACTGTATCAACATGTATACATACATATATACTGACTTAGAATTGTTCGAGAAGCACGCGGGTCTCTCTTTTATAGGGATTTTTGTAAATTACACGTTTTTGTGTCATTTTAATTGATTCGAACCCACGTCCTTTCGGACTGGTGCCTAAAGAACGAAAAGGATACTTGGAGGAACAGGCGAGGACGGAAACAGAAAGGTGCAATCTCTCTCTCCCGGGTTTCTGCACAGTTTTCCCTGGGAGCGACGGGTGAATGCCGGAGACGAGTGCTTCCGACGGCCGTGCAAGCTATCTTGGAATCCACATGCACCGAGAAATCATCATTTCCTCCTAATAATTCGGAAGATACCGTACAAACGATTTCGTCCGGAAGAAGGAGCTAGGAGCTGCCTGGAGGTCCATCGCTACCTGAAGATATAGGCATAAAGTATTGTTAAATTGATAGGATAAGAACGTTCAGTCATTTATTCAAAATGAGTCGGAGAAAGAGAAATGCAAAGCGAGCTAGGTAGGTTGGTAAATTATATATCAGGATCGGAAATTTCAAATGGGTTAGAGGTCGAGGATGTGGCCGTTGAAAATTGTCCGGTACAACCTTTGCCTAAAACAAGGGGATTTGAAATAGTAAGTATGGTGCCAGCAGAAGGAAATTCTGTTGTGGAAAATCTGCTAAATGAAGGATCTGTCGGGGAAATTGATAGTGCCAGTACTTTTATTGACCCCGCTAAAAACAATCGGAGTTTTATGTCTTTTAAATTCGCAGCGGAATCAATACCCAAATTCGATGAAAATTCATGTTCATTACAAAAATTTAATAGTCAGAGTGAGTTGGCGAATTCGGTCATAAATCCCAGGGAACGAAAAAACCTTTTCCATTTAATTAAAAATCGGATTGGGGGTCGAGCTGAGCGGCTAATAGCAAATCGTCAACAGCCCAGGAATCTAGAAGAACTTTTAGACTTATTAAGATCTATTTATTTGCGATCTTTTAATTTAGACCAAATACAAGATAAAATGAAAGAAATTAAGCAGGGTTGAAATGAAAATTTAAAGGATTATCGGTTGAGAATTGAAGATATTCTTAATCAGGGAAGAGAAGTCGCAAAAGGAAAATTTTCGAAGGAACAATGCCAGGGAATAACAATGCTCTTGATTAAGACAGCCGTTCGGAATTTTCGTTTAGGTCTTCAAAATAATCTTTTAAGTAATATGCTGATAGATCAAAGTCAAAATTTGTTACAGATCATGGACGAAGCACTATTTTGCGAACAGGAAATTACTTAAAATCTGTGGACTCACACGTTATACTCTTCAAAACACAAAAATCTATCAAACAATTACAGATTATCGTAAATGCTATCAATGTGGAAAATTATGCCATATACGAAGAAATTGTTCTCAGAATTGAATGAGTCAGCCTCACTCACAGAATTTCAATTGTACCCGTTGCAACATTTGCGGAGACCCGAATCACACGGGGAACGAGTGCTTTAGAAGGCCGAAAGGAAATTATTGGCCTGTACAAAGAGCGCAGGAACCTGGAGTGTGCAATTCTTTCCAAAAGTCCGATAAAATAAACTGCCACACTGCTCCACCAAATGGCGGACCAGGGAGCAGAAAATTCATTGCACGCCGGAACCCAGCAACTGATTTAAAATAAATGTGAACATCAGCCATATACCCACAATAACCCTTCATGACAAATTATTTAGAGGAGGAATTTCGAAATTTCTAATGGACACAGGCTCTCAATATAATAAAAAGGGGGGAATTAATTAACAATGTGAATATGAATACAGATGTTTGTTATTAGCTTACCGGTATTGGTCCTGAGATAGTCTGCACAAATGGGGAAACATCCATTCATATTTGTGGTGTGAAAGTGAAATTCCAATTTGTTGCAGATGAGTTTCTGAAAAGGAAATTCTGCAGCACGGTAAGTACGCTTAACCTGAACTATAACTAATATCTACAATGGTACTGCAATGTAGTTCTTAAAGTTTACGGGCGGAATTTACAGCTTGGTAACGTACGCTTCACGCTTTAGATGAATCTAACACAAATTAACAATGCAGGAATATCGAATAAATACCACTTCAGATCAAATTAAGTTTTCTTACCTCCGGTAGAACTAGAAGAGTTTGAGGTTATGCCTCCAGCACCATGATCAGCAAGTTGGAAATTTTAATAATGCTCAGGCCAAAGCAGATGCGCAGAGTTTTTCTAAAATTGTTGAATCATTACATTTACGTCTTAATAATTTGGAGGTAACAAGCCTTCTCAAACTAATATATATGAATTTTCATATCAATTTCATCTTCCAAATGACAAGTTACAGGCAACAAAGCTCGCAAAACATTCAATAATTACCACTGATGAAGTCCCAAGAAGTGCAAAACAATATCGCTTTCCATGTATACATAAGCAGGAGATAAAAGAACAAGTAGATTCTTTGCTTGAGAATGATATTATTCAACCATCCTCATCTGCATTCAATTCTCCCTTATGGATTGTTCCAAAAAAACCTGATGCTACTGGGAAGCCTCAATGACGGATGGTTATTGATTATCGGAAGTTGAATGAGAAAACCATCAGCGACTCATATCCTATTCCAAACATAGTGGACATTTTAGATGATCTTGGTGGTGCCAAGCATTTTAGTATTCTTGATTTGGCTTCAGGGTTCCATCAAACACCCATGGACCCCGAATCCAAGTCAACGACAGCGTTCTCAACTATCAATGGACACTACAACATTTCAACAGTGCATGGACTTATTATTATCTGGGTTACAGGGAATTGAAATGTTTATTTATATGGATGATATTGTTATTTATGCAAGCTCATTGGCAGAACATTCCCAGAGATTAAAACATATTTTAGCACGTTGACAAAACGCTGGACTCACCTTATAACCTGGAAAGTGCCAATTCCTTCGTCGTGAAATAACATATTTGGGGCATCTTATAACATTGAAGGGTGTAAAACCTGATCCAGGCAAAGTCAAGGCTGTCAAGAATATCCCAATAACTAAAAACAAGAAAAGTTTAAAACAATTCTAAGGCCTTGTTGATTATTACAGGAGATTTATGGATGGAATGGCCAAAATAGCAAAGCTACAGTAAATTCTGTCACATTGTCACTACTGGAGCTCCAGTCACATTGTCAATGGGCTGCGTCTGCGCCCATGTATGCGTCATTCCTACGCCTATGTTACCTCGAGCGGAGTCAGTCAAGCGTGTGATGTTTATGAGGCGTGAAGCGACGCGGCTCCTTTGTCAAGAGTTCGCGGTTTGGTTTTTTATAATACAATCACATAATTTTTCACATTTTGCTTTTTGTTTTATCTAAAATAGTGATTAATATATTGATGAGATTTTTCCGCGTAACATGAAATCAAACATGATATTAATCGGACCATATTTACTTCTTTATTACTGAAACGTATGAGGGGTTCCTGAGGGATCTGGGTTGTCGCGTGGGAAGTCTGTTTTATGCGCGGTTGAGGATCGCACGAGGAATGAGGAGTACTTTCGCTACGTTACGCAGCGCGTGGCCGGCACGAATTCACGAACACGTGGGTGAGGAGTTCCACACTTTTCTCTATTTAAAACTAGGCACTTAATCACTACGTACAGTATTTGAGGGGCACCAAAGTGTCTTTCCAATAATCCCTGAGATAACACAGTTCGTATGATACGCACAAAACCGAGGATAACGCACAAAAATCGCACCTGATGTTTCACCACGAGAAGAACGCACGTGTCGCTTCTATACGGAAAATGGTAATGGCCGTCGCGAGGACGAGCCGGCGCGCGCGATAGATATTGCCCGAGAAAAACGCGAAGCGGCGCTGCTAATTAGCAGGCGCGTCTACAGAGAGTATCGGCTAAGTATCGACCGCAACGATTGATCTCGGGCGAGCGCGTCGCGTGCGCCCATTGGCCGCTCGCCCGAGGCGACTGTGAATACGCAACAATTACTGTGGCGTTCTATTTTCATATACGCTGCATATATATATTATTAAATTTGTACGAATAATAAATAAAAAAGAATCGAATAAAAAGACATAAATCGATGACGAGGACGAGTTAAAAATAATAAAAAACAACAACAAATAAAATAAATAAATCTACGAACATTTCCTAATTTATTTACCGGGCTTGTCTGCTTATCTTCCTAATAATATAAATCCTGGACGATAGGACCAGTCACAATTTAAAATACATATCTAAAATCTCAGTTTCACATGTTCCGCGTCACACTTATTTATAATATTCTATCCCGGTCGTGGAGATATAACATTAATACATTTAAAATATAGGGCTTAGTCCTTATCGCTACTCGGCTCTACTCTTACTCGCATACTCTTTTACATTGCCAGTGAGCTGAGATCCGTAGTACGACAACGTGAGGAAGAAGGACGCGAGGCGCGAAAACCATGTCCTTCTCTGTCACATTGTCATACTACGGTTTTCAGCTCACTGACAATGTGAGAGAGTATACTACGATCAGTAAATGTGATCTCAATTACACCATGTTTGATCTCATTTTTATCCCAATAATTTCATGATTACGTTATACAATTTTTCATACAGGAAAATTTAATAATAAAAAGCGATAAGAATCGTCTTTAATATAGCATTTGGTACGCTGAGTTTTAAACGGCTCAGTTGCCTCGACTGTGCTTTTTTACTCTCTTTTGTTCGCTGTCCTTTTCTTCGTTCGGCGAACTACAAAGGCGGGTCGCGAGGCACGAAAACCGTGTCTACAATCTCCAAGTGGTCCGAACCATTGAACTATATACACCTGCAATCAGAACATTGTTACGGGACCGTCGGTGGTAAAGGTCTTCCTTGAGTATAAATAACTCTACGTTTGGTTGTTTTAAGAAAAACAGGTTTTTATTGTTGCTTATTCGTGGATAATTTTACACTTTGTTAAACGCATTTGGTAACTCCAGACTCGGTGGTTTCTGGCTAACTGACTTTTGGGTGAAAAGGGCCTTTCTTAAGTACGACGGGCGCGGACCCTAACCCTCAGACCTAAGGGGTGGGGGTAGGTCTAGCGTTACACCCCCTTGGTTGGATTCGTCTTGCTCCTGGAAGACGTGGTTCGAGCCGCCTGGTTGTTTCAACCAGTGGTCCAGTTGTGGCTAATTTACTCAACGGTGTCAGTCGAAGCTCCCCTTGTGACGTCTGTATTACCGTTGCCAGTAGGAACACTATTAATATTGTCGTCATCTATAACAGATTGGTAATAAGGTTTAGTTCTATCAATGTGCACTCTAATGTGTTTGTTGTTTTGGAGTATGGTGAGATTGTTATTGTCGTGGGCTTCTGTCACGGCGTATGGTCCAAGCCATTCACTGTCAAGTTTTTTGAGTCTGCGCTCATTATGGAGTAATATTAAGTCTCCAACTTCATAAAGTGGATGTTTCTTGGTAATTTTGGAATCTTGGTATTTCCTTGATCGTTCCTTTGCTTGTTGGATTCTTTGTCTGGCAAGGTTGATGCCAGACTCGTGCCTCTGACGCCATTTTTCCACCAGTTGATTGTAGGAGACACTTGATATTCCGGCTAGTGCTGATGGTATGGTTGCCTTTCTACCGAAGGTTAATTCGAAAGGTGTAAATTCGTGGCTTTCCTGGACTGAGGTATTATACGCAAACGCGATAGACTGTAGAGTCTCGTCCCAATACTGGTTTCTTTGCGCACATTCGAGACTGGTTTTAATTAGATCCCGTATTACTGCATGTGCGCGTTCTAAACTTCCATTTCCTTGTGGATGGTAAGCGGTGGTTTTAATGTGGTCGATTTGGAATACTCGTTCGAATTCCTTCATCGTGTCGGATATGAAATTCGAACCTTGGTCGGTTAGAATGTTTTTTGTTGTAGAGAACGTATAAATGTAATGTTCCAGCAGGGCGGTGAATACTTCTTCGGATGTTATTCCTTTTAGTGGACACAGTAAGATATATTTCGTCAGAACGTCTTATATGGTGAGAACGTATC
Organism: Priocnemis perturbator; assembly: GCA_963942575.1. NCBI lineage: Eukaryota > Metazoa > Arthropoda > Insecta > Hymenoptera > Pompilidae > Priocnemis > Priocnemis perturbator. Next base: position 22,562 of record CAWWDK010000162.1, read on the forward strand.
GATTCCTCTTTTGGGAGAGATGTAGTGGGCCGAATATATCAAGTGCGATTTTGTCATTCGGTGCAGTAGGTGTATCAGGTATTATCGCAGGCGCCTTTTGCCTGATTCGCACCAATTTTTCTATCTGGCATTGTTGGCATTTCCTGATGTATTCTACCATGTCTTGGTCCATATTGACCCAATCGTGTTGTTCCTTGAGTCTTTTAATCGAACGGTTCTCTCCAAAATGTTGCGTGGCGGTTTTTCCAGGGCATTCTGCTAGTAACTGTTGTTTTTGTTCGTGTGTCAGTTTGTTCTGTGAAGTGAAGCAAATCTTAATGACGCTCTGCAGTTTGTTACCCAGGAAGTTAAACATATCTTTGAGGACTTCTCTTTCCCAAGTGGTGATGGTTGGATCGGTAATTCGGAACTGGTACATCTTAATGTTGCCCTTTTTGAGGAAGGCGATTGCCAACCCGAGTTCCTCTATCCATTTGGCCTCGTTATACGGTCCTAGTGACGCGATGTCCTCGTCTTCGGTGGTGTCCTTGGAAACTTTCATCCAATGTCCTTTGTTGGTTGACTGGAGTATTCTTATTGTGTCTTCCGGAAGTACGCTCTGGTTCCATAAAGTGTATTCATTATACCAATTAGTTGTTTGTAATGCGTCAATTTCATCGTTGGCTTCGTCTTCTCCCTGGTCGATTCTTGTCGGTGGTTCGTCAGCTTCAGGTACATCTCGTGTGGGTAAAACTCTCGAAAGAGCATCTGCGGCTGGATTCTCCGTTCCTTTGACGTGTTCGATGGTGTAGTCATATTCCTCAAGTTTTAGTCTCCAATGAAGTAGTCGTGATGACGGGTCCTTTACATTGAATAGCCATACTAAGGCTCGATGGTCTGTCTGAATTTTAAATTTTCTGCCTAGTAGGTATTGTCTGAGTCTTTTGACACTCCAAACTATACCAAGCAGTTCCTTTTCAGTTGTGCTGTAATTTCTTTCAGGTGCGTTTAGTACTCGTGATATGTAGCAACACGGGTGCCCGTTTTGTGATAGCACTGCTCCGAGTCCTACGTTTGATGCGTCAGTCGTCAATGTAAATTCCTGCCCGTAGTCTGGATACTTCAAAACCGGGGACATACAGAGTTTTGCTTTTAACGCCTCAAAACTGGCTTGGCATTCACTCGTCCACTTGAAGTCTACGTCTTTTTTTGTGAGTTCCGTAAGAGGCTTTCCAATAGTCGCAAAATTCTTGATGAATTTACGGTAATAACCTGCAAGTCCCAGGAAGGATTTTATTTCCTTCGGTGTTCGTGGCTGCTTAAATTCGTTCACTGCATCAAGTTTTGCAGGATTTGGCTTTACTCCGTCCTTGGTTATGATATGGCCTAAATACTCGAGTTCTGGTCTGAGGTACTCACATTTGTCAGGCTGAAGTGTCAGCCCTGCTTGTCGAAGTCGATCCAGTAGTATTATCAGGTTCTCGTTATGCTCTTGCATCGTTGAGCCAAATACTACTATATCGTCTAGGTAGGCGAAACATATTTTGCCAATTAGTCCTTTCAACGCCATGTCCATCATGCGTTGGAATGTGGCTGGGGCATTTTTTAATCCGAAGGGCATACGGTTGTATTCGAAGTGTCCTTCAGGAGTGGAGAATGCCGTGAATTTTTTCGATTCTTCCTCCATAGGAATCTGGTGGAACCCTGAGCTAAGGTCAAAGGCCGAAAAGCACTTTGCCTTTCCTAAGTGGTCGAGTATGTCGTCGATCACGGGTAAAGGGTAAGCGTCTTGTTCTGTTTTCTCGTTTAGCTTCCTGAAGTCGATCACTATTCTCCACTTTTTTTCACCTGATGCATCGGTTTTCTTCGGTACAACCCATATGGGTGAGTTGTACGGAGATGTCGAATGCGCGACGATTCGTTTGTTCAACATATCCCTTATTTGTTTGGATATCTCCTGTCTATGGCACTCTGGTGGTCTGTACGAGGCGTTGTTGATCGGCTTATTGTCTGTAAGTTTGATGGTATGTTCAGCTACTTTAGAAGAGGGTAGCGGGTCACCTGGTAGTGTAAACACGTCATGGTAGTTGGAGATAATCTTCCATATGTTGTTCCGATCTGAATCTTCGGCGTGGTCGAGTCGGGTGTTTTCCAGTAGCAGTTGTACTCTGCTACTAATTTCCATTGGTGAAATCTGATTTACTCTATTTCTCTGAATTCGGATAGGCTGCATGTTTATTTCCTGGTGTTTGATATTAATATCATTTGTGGCGTTGTTGTAGATGGGTACGCGTACCCTATGGTTATTTACTGTGTATACCGAATCTGGTATTTCCGGATGGTCAAAAATGCTTACATGCCCTTTCTTGAGTCCGCATTGCACGTTAAGAACGCGTGTTGTTTGTGCCGGGACATAATAGCCATCGTCATAAAGACGGTGACTAATGCCGTCGAGCGTCAGCGTGTTGTTGTTAAGATTATACCTGAATGATTGTAGCAAGGGTTGTCCTATAATCCCGTCCTCAGGTATTGGGAATTCTGACGGTACTGCATGAAATGTGTGTTTCTTTCTATGTAGCATGAGGGTCACGGAATATGGTGATATGTGCTTGTCGTTGCCCATCAAAAACTCTTTTTTTGTTGGTTCTCGGTCGGTTGTTGGTGGAATCAGAGTTTCTTTCACAATGTTTATTGAGGATCCGGAGTCGATGAGGTATCGTCCTGTTCTGCCGGTTCGTCCCAATGTCCATTGGCATGACTGTAGTCGGGCGGAGATAGCACTGACTCGGTCAAGTACTGCTCCTGAAGCTGGTCTATCAGTTCGTCGCTTATCTCGTCGTCCCAATTGTCCTGGATTCGGTTCACCTGTTGAGGCGGGCGCCTTAGACCTGGGTCTCCCCGAAAATTTTTGCGGAAGCACTGAGCCTCGGTGTGCCCAAGTTTCTTGCAAAAATTGCAGGTCAACTTTGCACATTCTTCGTAGGGCCTACTGTAGGTTGGTGGATTAGCAGAGGCAGGTCGATTCTGGGAAGGTGGCCTTTGTTCATTTGTCCGTCGGTACTGGAAATGGTTGGTACCTGCAGGACGTGGGGGTGGTGCCGAGGGTCGAATACGGTTTGCCTTTTCCCGGATCCATACCTCGGTTTCCATTGCATCTGTTTGTGCTTCGTTCAGGTCAGTGGGTCTTAGGCTCCGAACTTGGGTACCTATGTCGTCGCGTAGACCCATTATGTATGATTTTACCGCGTTCCTCTCCTCTGTTTTTATGGCTATGCGTTGCTCGGTCGCATTTGTCTCATTTTGTATAGCGTATTTCAGTTCGTTTAATTTTTCGCGGAATCGTTGACTGTATGACTGTACGCTTTCACTGTGCAGCTGTCTTGTTTGTAAGAGCTTGGAGCGGGCGAGTTCATAGGACGTCGTACCGCTTAGATTTTGCCGAAGGGCCAGGTACAGCTCTTCGTATGTATTCGTTTGGGTAAAACGAATAGCACGTTCGGCATTGCCGATTATTTTCTCGTCGAGGATGAAGTCGAGCAGGCGGTCGGGCTCTTTGCACTGTATTCAAGCTTTCCTCACGGATTGTATGAAATCCTCGACCCCTGCGTCATCGTGTCCTTTTATAGTGCGCACAGTGCGGATTATTTCGCTGGCTGGCGCGAGTTCTCTGTTGCGATCGCCCTGGGAACCGGTATGTCTGGGCGGACTATTTTCTGGGGAACTCCCGTGATCGTGGCGTCCCGTGGGTTGCTCCTTTCGTGAGTTCGTCGATGGTCCGCTGGCCTCATCTTCGGTGAAATCTGTTCCCAGGTGTCTCCAAATATCCTTATTTTCTTTATATCGCTTTACGATTCCTTCTCCCAGTGTACGTATAGCTGCAGTGGACACGTCCAATTTCGTTTCTAGTTGCTCCAATTTTTGGAGCAGAAGTGCCATGGGGTCCGTCTCCTGAGGCGTTGTTGTCGGGGACTGTGCCTTCGACATCCTCGAGTTTGAGTTAAGCGGGTTCTGGATACGTTCAATCACTTCACTGTCCGAACTGCTGGGGCATTCCGTGGAATAGCCTCGTATAGTGCGGTATTTGATGAACGCCAGAGTTCAGTAATAAGTGAACTTTCTTTCCCCTTTCTCTTCTTTTTTATTTATGGTCACGTGGTATTAATACCGTGCAATCCTCGCAAGTTGCTACAAACTTGTCTGGATGTACAGGTAAATTTTTTATTTTTGTTAACGAGAGATATGGGCTCGCAAGCTCAGTCTCACGGAGTTAGGTTACCTTTATTTCCTTTTCTGGATGTTCCAAGCTCCTCCTTGAAATGGCTCAGCGATGACTTCCTCACTTTTAAATTTTCAAACACGTTCCAATGGTTCGTGGTCAAGGATTGTTCCCGTTGATCGTTCAGTGTCCGTGTTGATCTTCGTATAACGCAACGCGTTCAGGGACAATTTCTTCTTCCGGAATAACGTCGTGAGAGACAATCCTGGCAGGATCGCCAATTTGTTACCGGACTGTCGGTGGTAAAGGTCTTCCTTGAGTATAAATAACACTACGTTTGGTTGTTTTAAGAAAAACAGGTTTTTATTGTTGCTTATTCGTGGATAATTTTACACTTTGTTAAACGCACTTGGTAACTCCAGACTCGGTGGTTTCTGGCTAACTGACTTTTGGGTGAAAAGGGCCTTTCTTAAGTACTACGGGCGCGGACCCTAACCCTCAGACCTAAGGGGTGGGGGTAGGTCTAGCGTTACAAACATCCATATGTAAAGTCGCCGAAAAGCGGGACAGAGAGAGAGAGAGTATGATTCCAGGGATACCTGTCCTTTGTTAACTGTACGATCCGTTTCAAAAATATCGGTGTAGCAGACGAGAGACCAGTCAAGAAATTATACCGCGTAAATCGGTGGATTACAAACAAGTGCAAACGTGCAAACCAGTTGAATCAAGGCACTTTATCCAAGCGGCAGAAACTAGGTTATGTCGTGTTGTATTAAAAATTGCAAAAGCGTGTGGACGAAGAATGGGGATATTACTTTTCACAGGTAATTAGGAATAAAAGTAAAACTGCGTAGCATATATGAGGAATAGTGTCAGCATATGGAGTTCTGAACACCATTCGTGTCGGCCCTGATTGGACCTAAGCTGTGCACATCGCACACAGACTGACAGACGCGCACGTACACTGCTACACAAATGGTGTTCAGAGCTCCATATGCTGACACTGATGAGGAAAAGCATTTTTTATTCCCAATTAATTATATCCAAATTGTCTTTTTTTACAGCTTTCCCAAGGATCCGGCATCATTTGCAGAATTTGTAACGGCAATACCGCCGACATTCGTAAAAAAAATTACGAAGTACACCACCATTTGCAGTAAACATTTTATATATGATTCATTTCAGGTAACACCATCTGGACAGAACCGCCTAAAGCAGAGAGCAATACCCACATTGTTTGACTACGATGTGGATTATTCAATAGCAGGTAGTTCAACAAATGTGGTATGTAAATATCTATATCGTGCATATTATTTAAACATTCTAGTGAAACTTATCGCCTCGGATACCCACTATGGGTCAATTTGACCCGAAGCCTGAAGATCGTCAACCCATTTTTTGAGCAAAATAAAAATGTTCGCCTACGTACATTTTCGCGACGTTGCAATATATTTTAAACGTTGACAATTTGTTTATAAATTGTTTATACAATGTTTTACAAAATTAAAATTTGGTTCCGTGCATTATAGCGACGTTGCAATGTATTTTACGATTGTTGTTAATTTGTTTATAAATTGTTCACAACTTCTTTCGAGCAAAATTTATAAAATTTTCTGCGACATGGTCGTTAGTATTTTATAACGCGTTGAATTTACTTTGCGGTTCTCGTCTCACATAAATTTATACAAATAAAATGTCGGGTTGCCGTCCTGCAGGATGGGTCAGAATGACGTGGGATTGCGTGTCTCCTTTTTTCAGTCGGGTGTCCGAGAGTTAAAGTGTTTCAAATATGTTAACGATGTAAGTACAATTGTATTATTACTTTAATCACAAGGCACCATGATTGATTTAGGTTCAACCTTCAACGAGTACAGGGATCATACAAAATTTGCATGCAGGACCCAGCAAATATTCAACAAATATTGAGGATACCGATAACGAAATGGTAGGTTGTATGACATACTAAATATGACCGCGCCAGTAATATAAGGCATGTGTGTTTATAAGTGTAAATTGAGAAACTGTTATAAATTTATATTATATTATTGATAATAGAAGCTGCAAATACCAGCTGTGATACAAATGTCACACTTCACCAGAACTGCTCTTCTAATGATGATGTGTTGCATGCTGAAAAGTTACATGTATGTTATTATGTTTTGTTTTATGATCTTTCATTCATATTTTGTAAAATGTTAATAGTATCAAGTGTGTCATATTCAAGGTAGAATTTATCTTTACAGTCAGGACCTGCAATCAACAGAAGATCACAGGACATTGGCACACAAACATCATCCCGGATTTTAAGCAGACAGGATAAAATGGTAACTTTGCGTAAAAAAGTAAGAGTGCTACAGAAGCGGTTGCAGCGACGCAACAATAGATTAAAAACGATGGAAGACTTGGTTCGGCATTTAATACTATTCTGTCCTTTGTTACCTGTACTACCCTTTCAATAATGTTGTGTACGCCGTTAAAATATACGGAACTGAACTATCTTTGCTGTACTACCCTTTTGTTGCTTCTATGACAAAAGGGTTTATGGTAAGTCGTAATAAAAACAGAATGTGTTTGAAGAAAAACTGTTCCCATACAAGAAATATAGACTATATATGTTTCATAATTTGCAATTTGTATACAGAGAGATAATTCCAAATGTGTATAATCAATCAGGCATCTATTACAATTTCTGACTGTGGCAATAGCATGTGAAACTTGATAATTACCAGTATATATATTATTTTATTCCTAAATAAATGTTAATGGGTGAACCTGAACGAGGAAACACTACTTTCAAACGCATAGAAAAATTAAAAAAAAGTAACACCGACTTCAAAAATCGAACATTATTTTATATTGTTCAGTGCATTTTTGAAGTCTGTTAAATAGGATACTTTCTCAAACAAAATTAATAATATCAATCAAAATTATTGTAATATTTATTTTATTTATGGTCTATGTCTATTTGGAAAAAACAAAAAATGAGCAAGTATTATATTTTTACATCCACCATGAACAATTCCCAAAGGAAAGCAATTTCGATATGTATTAACAATTTGAATGTGTTTGATAATATTTTTTACTTTATTTTGTGATCATATACATTAATTTCTGTGACATACTGACATCACCTACTGAAATATCTAAATAGAAGAGAGCAACTCTTTTCGAACCGGTCATATCTAGTCAAATCTCTGTGGAACTTACGTCGAACGGCGCAAATCGACTGTATGTCCCAAAGGTCCAGTGGTAAGAGTCAGACAGAATACCAAAATATCTTTCTTCTCTCTCTAACAGCGAGGCGCGGCTGTTCCTGCACCCGTGCACATTCCAGGTATTCTATAGTTCAATGTAGCCAATTGAATGTTGGAGTCGCAAGCGGTCTTGCACGGAACTACAAAAGTTACTAGGAATATATATACGTTGGTTTCCAAATCATTGGACTCGCGACGTGCACATTATACACAATAACGCACGTTTAAAATAAATTATTTATATGAAATCGAAGTAATAGTGTAACATAAAATAGTGTGTATATATATACAAGTAATAGTATATATAATACGGTAATTTTTATTATATTTACGTGCCATTATACACAATGACGCAGGTTTAAAATGAATTATTTATATGAAATTAAAGTAATAGTGTAACATAATATAGTGTGTATATATATATATATAAGTAATAGTATATGTAATACGATATTTTTATTATATTTGAAGGGTTACGTTAAAGTAAATTCATAATAACACTGTAATCAATTTATTAATCCTATTATAATTCACCTAAATATACATCAAATATCAGTGACATATGTGAAGTACATTTTGGTTTACAAACAATGGTATTTATTCGCGTCGTCAAATCAATAAAACGTATCCTATCCATATAAACCGACAGACATTCAAAAGCTGCCTAACGTGATCTCGCCTGTATGTATGGCGAAGTAGTATTCACCTCTGAATTCCTCTTCCTCACGATATCCAGGCCACATGTCGGAATAGCATATGTGTATTTCCCCCGGATATTCGTTATGTCGGTATTGATTGTCCTTACGATTTTCCGAAGATGTCATCATGCTAAGTGGGTTCATACAAAATTGTTTTAATAATGTGAAGAACTGATGAAATTTATATTGACAGTCAATAGCTAAAAATACAAATGTACACGTACCTCAGATCAATTGTCTCATAATGTACATGACTTTTGCAGTCCATGTTACTTCCAGTCACCAATATGGGGCCAGAACAATTTAGTGCTCAGGTCATTCTTGATAATATAATATAGGCAATGAACCTGTAAAGTGAAGACATTTATTACATTGAAACTTCATACCAAATCCAATGCCCTGAACAGGGACCAACCCACCATAGCAGCAACAACATTTTAAATTTGTTTCCAACACCAAGTTGAACAGCGGAATCAGGAAAAGAATCGTATACATAATGTATAATGTAGGATTGCCCTCTTCTGGGTTGAGAATGGAATGAATCAATATATTTCAACCCTTGCATGTTTCAAAACAATTAGTTTCCTCATCAGGAGTCTATAACATACAAAAGTGAACTAATGTAAATGTCTATTAGATTTTAGTTGTAGATCTAGCGGATGTATCCTATTGTGGTGGTACTCACGTAAATTGATATAGGATGCAGTATTGAGATGGTATGTTTGAAAATTTAACCAATTTTTCCTATGTGATTCATTCAATTTTTTCACATTGCACAGTGTCTGAAAGCAAATCAGTGCGTTGAAGGAACCATGGCCAGAAATATGCAAAGCTTACATAATTTTCAACATTTCTCACATTGTAAAATTTTAACTCTCCAAGATTTGACACATTTCTGCATTTTAATTTTGTAATATTAACTAATCTCACCTGTCTTCGCCAATCACTGATTGGATTAGGATCGTTTCGTTTCACGTTTGAACAATATTTTGGATGCTTTCTAATACAACACATACTTACGGATGAATATATTTATGTTAAAGTATATGACTCGATGTCTCCCAAGAAGTGTTTGTGGTGTCGGTATGTTTACCTTTAGCAGAGTGAAGGGCCGGCATTAAACGTTTCAACCCCACAGATAGCAATTTTTCTTAAGGAAACGGGGGCGCACCGAAGAAAAAAAAATGTTGCAGTGTTACGTCCTACGTCCTACGTCCTCCACCCGCCTACCCAGTAGCCATACTCTCGCAACGGGCTCATTGCACCATGTATTTGCCCATCATCAATAAGTCGCGCCTAAGCATAATAAGGTTCATCGCTCCGCGTAGCCTTCCGTCGTTAGTAGGTCGCGAATAAGCAGAATAAGAGCCACCGAAATTCCTTCACGGAATGCTGATGCCGAATCAGCCCGCAGGTCAACCACCTAACAAACGATCAGCGATCCGCCGCCGTGTAGATCCGCGAAGGCCAATGCCAATTCCGCGAAGCGCCTTGCGACCGTCAGCAAGATCTACCATTTAAATAGGCTTACAACCGCAGAGCGAGGGCTCTTGAGTCAACCAAGTTCGGCCACGGTCAATCTAAATTCGGCAACTCATAAACCAGCGTTCGACTGCGATCATTCTAAGTTGTTCAATCTTCGCGCAGCAAGTAGTGTTACTCATTAAGCGAACCATTGTAAACCAACCAAGTGCACTTCGAGATAAAGCATCCAGTCCACTATCTGAACATTACTTCACACGACTGTGCCCTTCCTGTGCGTCCACAACAATCCACAACCACACACAATCTCACGCATCCAAAGCTGTAGCCATCCGGGCACCTCCTTCTTACATTCCGCGATACGTCAGTGAGCCGCTCCACTGACGGACCAAAACCCTTTCGGTGCGATCACTCCTTCCGTCCGTCCTCGATCGTCCCCGGTATACCCGGTGAACGCAGGGTGCCAAAAACGAGGACGTAACAGCAGAACAATTTTCAGAGCGCGGCACCCTATAAGGTACCCACTTTGCCGAATAATAGGCCCTTCACTATACGTAGTACCCTGCAAGACCGCTTGCGACTCCACCGTTCATATTGGCTTCATTCCCCAGATCCTGATCTCGCATCCATTGTATAGAGATCAGTGCTCCGTCCCCTTATTCCTATGTCCATGTCCGCAACACGTGGCGGCAATTGGTCGGCGCGACAAAGTTGCGTCGCCAGCCTCCTGTGAACCGGGTTAATCTGTATCCAACTTTATCCTATACAACGTCAGTTTGTCTCGACCATTCTCAACCGTTCTGAGTTCTGACACAGACGAGGTATAGAATAGACACCGCATCTTATGGACCTTCGTGTCACACGTCTAGAAATACCGACGGAGCAGAAAACGAGGCAAGTTGGAGCGCCCTCTGCGTATGCGAACGGCAGAAGTCATAGGCCCGTATTCAAATACTGCGCTTAGGCCTCGGCTTGAGTCGGGATTACGTAAACCTGGCTCAGACGCGTAATCCGGGTTCAGAAACCTGGCTTGGATCAGATTCTCAAACCAGGATTACATTTGCGTGCCCCCACTCCGATTAAGCCCCGCCCACCGTGTTGTTACACGGGTACACAGGCTTCTCGCATAAAAGTGTAGAGGTCGGTCGGAGTGGGGGTCGAGTAATGTAAGCCTGGCCTGAGACGCCTTGGAAAGGCCTCTTGAGCCGGGATTACGGCCGTTTTTCGCGCCAAATCTGTAAAAATATAACCAAACGTTTACACGACTGTTTAGCAGTTCAGCAGTGTTAAGGTTTGTTAAGGTAATGTTCACCCATGGACAATCAGCAAGAAGTAAATTGAGGAGAAGAATAGAGAACTGCAGTTTCGAAATAGACAGATTGTTCGCGATGATGAGCTCATTCAGGGTGTTCCAGTAGTACAAAGTGTAGAGGATTTGCAAATTTATGAAAGAAAACTTAAAACTTCTGCATTTTTACAAAAATCGGTAATTATTTTTTAATAACATCTTTCGTGTAAAACATACTACAAAAATGACCTTTCGATCAATAGTTACGTCGCAGTCTCAAAAATATAATAGTAATTACAATACAGACTTATAAGTTAAGGTTATTTATTATTTATTATTACATTTATAGTAGAACTTGATAATTGAGGATTAATCAAAATAATATATTCTATAACATAAATTGGCTTGAATTATTTACAATGTTAAACAGAATCATATGGAGAGTGTAATATTGAATAAATATTCTTGGAACTTTGAGGCAATATTCCGTGTCATATTCATGCAATATTCCCACAAGTTACGAAGAGGCGGACATAGTAATATCGCTGCAACATTCTTGCAATAATCCGGCGAAGTCACCTGCAAGGTTTCGCATTGTAAAGTAATATTTATACAACCTTCCAACAATATTCCTTGCTGTCTGGGTAGCCGAGATTCAGACAAGAAGAACGGTACATGAGCGAGTGAATAAATGCTGCTTTTCATTAGTTGTAATGCAAAATCTGTAAAAACAACCAAAAGCGTCCACACGACTGTTCAGTAGTGTTCAGGTAATGTTCAGCCATGGACAACCAGCAAGAAGTAAATATTGAGGAGGAGAATTTGAAACTTGCAGTTCCGAGACGGATTGTTCGCCATAATTGGTATAATTAATCAATCGGCAAGGCATCGATTTCAACGCACATCTTGTTAAAATTGGAATTGGGTGGCCGTGAAAACTATCTCGAATGTTCCGCCTTTTTGGTGGCATTACACCTCAGCGCTCCGTGCGGCCCATGGGTGATTTGGCCGATGGTGTTGATACAAGACTGTTTCGCAGCATGCGGAATATTATATAAGTAAGTTTCTGTGGCTCATGTCTGACGATAATACAACACTCTTCTCTCATTCGTGGTCCTAAATCGGATAATTCAGAAGTTTCCCGCAAGCGAAGCAAGCCGCATGCAGTGTCAGCATATCGACTCTGAACACCATTCGTGTCGCAGGTATGTGCGTGTCGGTGTGCGATGCGCGCAGCTTACGCCCAATCAGGGCCTTAGCATCGCACACAGGCGAGCACGTACACTGCAACACGCATGGTGTTTAGAGCTCGATAACCTGGCACTGGCCGCATGGCACGCCTTGGCCACGCCCATTATCCAATGACTGCCAGGATCTCCCTTCCACGCGACGTCTAAACCGCGTTTGTGAATACACGAAAAATCTGAACCCGGATTACGCGTCTGAGCCAGGTTTACGTAATCCCGACTCAAGCCAAGGTCGAAGCGCAGTATTTGAATACGGGCCTCAGAATCGGCTATCATGCAGCTTCTCCCTTTGGCCAATGGCGGCGTTTGCGAGCTGCACGATAGCCGAAACCGAAATTGTTAATTACGGCCAAACTACGATTTCGTAAACTGCGTAATCGATACAGCTGCTTGCGAAAACTATTCGTATACGATTGAGACCGTTAGAGATGAGATATGTCAAAATTATTTCGTTACTCTATGTCCGAAGAGCGATTCTCGCCTCGGCCAACGGCGGCGCTTGCGAGCCAATCAACGCTGAACGATAGCCGATTCTGAAATTATTAATTACGGGCAAATTACGACTTCGTAAACTCTGAAATCGTTACAGTGGCTTGAGTAAACTATTCGTAAACGATTGAGACCGTTAGAGATGAGATACGTCAAAATTATTTCGTTACTCTATGTCCGAAGAGCGATTCTCGCCTCGGCCAACGGCGGCGCTTGCGAGCTGCACGTTAGCCGATCCTGAAATTGTTAATAACGAGCAAAATAGGATTTCGTAAACTCCGAAATCGATACAGTAGCTTGCGAAAACTATTCGTAAACGATTGAGACCGTTATACACGAAATACGTCAAAGTTATTTCGCCACTTTCTGCATCTCCTTTCTCCAACGGCGGCGCTTGCGAGCAAATCAACGCTGCACGATAGCCGATTATGAAATTGTTAATTACAGGCAAACTACGACTTCGTAAACTCTGAAATCGTTACAGTGGCTTGCGTAAACTATTCGTAAACGATTGAGACCGTTAGAGATGAGATACGTCAAAATTATTTCGTTACTCTATGTCCAAAGAGTGATTTTCGCCTCGGCCAACGGCGGCGCTTGCGAGCTGCACGTTAGCCGTTCCTGAAATTGTTAATAACGAGCAAAATACGATTTCGTAAACTCCGAAATCGATACAGCAGCTTGCGAAAACTATTCGTAAACGATTGAGACCGTTACACACGAGATACGTCAAAATTATTTCGCCAGTGTTTGCATCTGGTCAGCTTCTGCTTTCGGCCACTGGAGGCGCTTGCAAGACCTACATTACCGGATTCTCGAAATTGTTAATTACGGGCAAACTACGATTTCGTAAACTCTGAAATCGATTGCGCAAACTTGCGTAAACTATTCGTAAACGATTGAGACCAAAATAAGCGAAATCGGTGATAGTCGTCTGCTAACTACACACCTACCTAAAAATTGTTAATTACGGGCAAACTACGATTTCGTAAACTCTGAAATCGATTGCGTAAACTTGCGTAAACTATTCGTAAACGATTGAGACCAAAATAAGCGAAATCGGTGATAGTTGTCTGCTAACTATACGGCGGTGAACATATCAATCTAAATCAAGATAGGGCGATAGCGTTTGAACGGCTTTGTAAAAAGGCTGAAAAGCAGAAGCAACGTTTCGATAAAACGCGCAGAACAAATATTGTATATAAAGACGGCGACTCTGTTTTTGTAAAACCCGCCGATACAAGAAGGGCGAAAACAGACCGTAAGTTTGAGGGTCCATTTGTAATTTTGAAAACCCTGGCAAATGATCGTTATGAGATATTGGGCAAAAGTGGTAGGCCACAAATTGTGCCTAAGGACCGATTGCGTCCTTGGAAGGGCGAATGGACGGCTGATAACGATGCCACTGATAGTGAGCGAGAGAACACGGATGAGCCATGTTAGCGTTGTATGTTTATGTTTGCTTATGTTTGTTTATGTTTGTCTATGTTTGTTATGTTTGCTTATATTTTATTAATACTATGTGAGATCTTTTGTAGCTGAGTTGTTTTGTTCCTCTTGCATGGAAAATAGAAAATAAATAAATAAAAAAAAAAAAAATTAAATGGCTATAAAAAGTACGTTTTTGTCATTGCCTTTTTCTTTGTTCTCACATATAAAAACTTTACTATCCATGAATGAGGCTGCATAATTGAACACGTATGTTGGAAGATGGAAGTTGGTTGCGTTTGAGAGTAACGATAGCACGATGCAGGTTGCTGCGCGTGGCTGTAGACGTTACGATCTCTGGAAGACGCTATGTGATGGAAGTGCGCGTGCACGTTCCATCTGCCGAAACACTTGTGAGTGTTGTCTGGGTTTTTGGGTAAGGTGGTTGAAGGCACTGTCGCATATTGTTGTGTGACGTCGTTTAGCCTTGTGTTTGAGACCACGGGGCCGAAGTGACGCTTTGTGTCTGTTGGCAAGTTTGCAATGAGTGATTGCTGCGATGTAACACTATGTGGTGGCTGCTAGCTGTATTACATTGGAAAATACTGTTGTATTGAAAGCTGTTATGCATGAGAGAATAAGAGTTTTGCTCAAAGGGTAATGATGCTTCTCGAGAACGCGAAGCAGGTCAGTTTGGCCGTGTTAGCGATGCATTTGTTTTCGCCCATAACACGCGGTAATTCGACAGTGGCACACGACAGGGCGTTGCTATGTCACCTGTTTTTGGAGGCGCCGACAGTCGCGGATCATATGTTTACCTCGGCGGCCGGTGCATTGACCTGCGACTCAGTAAGAGTAAGCATTGTAAACAAATGCGAGAGTGAATCTGGCCGAAGATCGGAGCAGGCTTTGCCTGTTGGAAAGAGGACGGAGCTTGACCCCTCTGCACTTCCCCCAGAATCGCTAAAACGAACACATCTCGTCGAGCTATTTTGCGAGTTTCTAACATGCCTGTGCTTGCTGCCTGTGCTTGTTGTGCTGCCTGTGCTTGCTGCCTGTGCTTGCTGTGCTACCTGTGCTTGCTGCCTGTGCTTGTTGTGCTGCCTGTGCTTGCTGTGCTGCCTGTGCTGTGCTGCCTGTGCTTGCTGTGCTGCCTGTGCTTGCTGTGCTGCCTACCCTTGCTGCCTGTGCTTGCTGTGCTGCCTGTGCTTGCTGTGCTGCCTGAGCTGCCTGTGCTTGCTGCCTGTGCTTGCTGTGCTCCCTGTGCTTGCTGCCTGTGCTTGCTGTGCTGCCTGTGCTGCCTGTGCTCGCTGCCTGTGCTTGCTGTGCTCCCAGTGCTTGCTGCCTGTGCTTGCTGTGCTGCCTGTGCTTGCTGCCTGTGCTTGCTGTGCTGCCTGAGCTGCCTGTGCTTGCTGCCGGTGCTTGCTGTGCTGCCTGTGCTTGCTGCCTGTGCTTGCTGCCTGTGCTTGCTGTGCTGCCTGTGCTTGCTGCCTGTGCTTGCTGTGCTGCCTGTGCTTGGTGTGCTGCCTGTGCTTGCTGCCTGTTCTTGCTGTGCTGCCTGTGCTTGCTGCCTGTGCTTGCTGTGCTGCCTGTTAGCGATGCATTTGATTTCGCCCATAACACGCGGTAATTCGACAGTGGCACACGACAGTGCGTTGCTGTGTCACCTGTTTTTGGAGGCGCCGAGAGTCGCGGATCATATGATTACCTCGGCGGCCGGTGCATTGACCTGCGTCTCAGTAAGAGTAAGCATTGTAAACAAATGCGAGAGTGAATCTCGCCGAAGTTCGGAGCAGGCTTTGCCTGTTGGAAATAGGACGGAGCTTGACCCCTCTGCACTTCCCCCAGAATCGCTAAAACGAACACATCTCGTCGAGCTATTATGCGGGTTTCTAAGATGCCTGTGCTAGCTGCCTGTGCTTGCTGTGCTGCCTGTGCTTGCTGCCTGTGCTTGCTGTCTGTGCTTGCTGTGCTGCCTGTGCTTGCTGTGCTGCCTGTGCTTGCTGCCTGTGCTTGCTGTGCTGTCTGTGCTTGCTGCCTGTGCATGCTCTGCTGCCTGTGCTTGCTGTGCTGCCTGTGCTTGATGCCTGTGCTTGCTGTGCTGCCTGTGCTTGCTGCCTGTGCAAGCTGCCTGTGCTTGCTGTGCTGCCTGTGCTTGCTGTGCTCCCTGTGCTTGCTGCCTGCGCTTGCTGTGCTGCCTGTGCTTGCTGCCTGTGCTTGCTATGCTGCCTGTGCTTGCTGTGCTGCCTGTGCTTGCTGCTCGTGCTTGCTGTGCTGCCTGTGCTTGCTGTGCTGCCTGTGCTTGCTGTGCTGCCTGTGCTTGCTGCCTGTGCTGCCTGTGCTTGATGTGCTGCCTGTGCTGCCTGTGCTTGCTGCCTGTGCTGCCTGTGCTTGCTGCCTGTGCTTGCTGTGCTGCCTACCCTTGCTGCCTGTGCTTGCTGCCTGTGCTTGCTTTGCTACCTGTGCTTGCTGCCTGTGCTTGCTGTGCTGCCTGTGCTTGCTGCCTGTGCTTACTGCCTGTGCTGCCTGTGCCTGCTGTGCTGCCTGTGCTTGCTGCCTGTGCAAGCTGCCTGTGCTTGCTGTGCTGCCTGTGCTTGCTGCCTGTGCTTGCTGTGCTGCCTGTGCTTGCTGCCTGTGCTTGCTATGCTGCCTGTGCTTGCTGTGCTGCCTGTGCTTGCTGTGCTGCCTGTGCTTGCTGCCTGTGCTTACTGCCTGTGCTTGCTGTGCTGCCTGTGCTTGCTGTACTTGCTGTGCTGCCTGTGCTGCCTGTGCTTGCTGCCTGTGCTGCCTGTGCTTGATGTGCTGCCTGTGCTGCCTGTGCTTGCTGCATGTGCATGCTCTGCTGCCTGTGCTTGCTGCCTGTGCTTGCTGCCTGTGCTTGCTGTGCTTGCTGTGCTGCCTGTGCCTGCTGTGCTGCCTGTGCCTGCTGTGCTGCCTGTGCTTGCTGCCTGTGCAAGCTGCCTGTGCTTGCTGTGCTGCCTGTGCTTGCTGTGCTCCCTGTGCTTGCTGCCTGTGCTTGCTGTGCTGCCTGTGCTTGCTGCATGTGCTTGCTATGCTGCCTGTGCTTGCTGTGCTGCCTGTGCTTGCTGCCTGTGCTTGCTGTGCTGCCTGTGCTTGCTGTACTTGCTGTGCTGCCTGTGCTTGCTGTGCTGCCTGTGCTTGCTGCCTGTGCTGCCTGTGCTTGATGTGCTGCCTGTGCTGCCTGTGCTTGCTGCCTGTGCTTGCTGCCTGTGCTTGCTGTGCTGCCTACCCTTGCTGCCTGTGCTTGCTGCCTGTGCTTGCTGTGCTACCTGTGCTTGCTGCCTGTGCTGCCTGTGCTTGCTGCCTGTGCAAGCTGCCTGTGCTGCCTGTGCCTGCTGTGCTGCCTGTGCTTGCTGCCTGTGCAAGCTGCCTGGGCTTGCTGTGCTGCCTGTGCTTGCTGTGCTGCCTGTGCTTGCTGCCTGTGCTTGCTGTGCTGCCTGTACTTGCTGCCTGTGCTTGCTATGCTGCCTGTGCTTGCTGTGCTGCCTGTGCTTGCTGTACTTGCTGTGCTGCCTGTGCTGCCTGTGCTTGCTGCCTGTGCTGCCTGTGCTTGATGTGCTGCCTGTGCTGCCTGTGCTTGATGTGCTGCCTGTGCTGCCTGTGCTTGCTGCATGTGCATGCTCTGCTGCCTGTGCTTGCTGCCTGTGCTTGCTGCCTGTGCTTGCTGCCTGTGCTTGCTGTGCTTGCTGTGCTGCCTGTGCCTGCTGTGCTGCCTGTGCTTGCTGCCTGTGCAAGCTGCCTGTGCTTGCTGTGCTGCCTGTGCTTGCTGTGCTCCCTGTGCTTGCTGCCTGTGCTTGCTGTGCTGCCTGTGCTTGCTGCATGTGCTTGCTATGCTGCCTGTGCTTGCTGTGCTGCCTGTGCTTGCTGTGCTGCCTGTGCTTGCTGCCTGTGCTTGCTGTGCTGCCTGTGCTTGCTGTGCTGCCTGTGCTTGCTGTACTTGCTGTGCTGCCTGTGCTTGCTGTGCTGCCTGTGCTTGCTGCCTGTGCTGCCTGTGCTTGATGTGCTGCCTGTGCTGCCTGTGCTTGCTGCCTGTGCTTGCTGCCTGTGCTTGCTGTGCTGCCTGAGCTGCCTGTGCTTGCTGCCTGTGCTTGCTGTGCTCCCTGTGCTTGCTGCCTGTGCTTGCTGTGCTTGCTGCCTGTGCTTGCTGTGCTGCCAGTGCTTGCTGCCTGTGCTTGCTGTGCTGCCTGTGCTTGCTGTGCTGCCTGTGCTTGCTGCCTGTGCTTGCTGTGCTGCCTGAGCTGCCTGTGCTTGCTGCTTGTGCTTGCTGTGCTGCCTGTGCTTGCTGCCTGTGCTTGCTGTGCTGCCTGTGCTTGCTGCCTGTGCTTGCTGCCTGTGCTTGCTGTGCTGCCTGTGCTTGCTGCCTGTGCTTGGTGTGCTGCCTGTGCTTGCTGCCTGTTCTTGCTGTGCTGCCTGTGCTTGCTGCCTGTGCTTGCTGTGCTGCCTGTTAGCGATGCATTTGATTTCGCCCATAACACGCGGTAATTCGACAGTGGCACACGACAGTGCGTTGCTGTGTCACCTGTTTTTGGAGGCACCGAGAGTCGCGGATCATATGTTTACCTCGGCGGCCGGTGCATTGACCTGCGTCTCAGTAAGAGTAAGCATTGTAAACAAATGCGAGAGTGAATCTCGCCGAAGTTCGGAGCAGGCTTTGCCTGTTGGAAATAGGACGGAGCTTGACCCCTCTGCACTTCCCCCAGAATCGCTAAAACGAACACATCTCGTCGAGCTATTATGCGGGTTTCTAAGATGCCTGTGCTAGCTGCCTGTGCTTGCTGTGCTGCCTGTGCTTGCTGCCTGTGCTTGGTGTGCTGCCTGTGCTTGCTGCCTGTGCTTGCTGTGCTGCCTGTGCTTGCTGCCTGTGCTTGCTGTGCTGCCTGTGCTTGCTGCCTGTGCTTGCTGTGCTGCCTATGCTTGCTGTGCTGCCTGTTAGCGATGCATTTGATTTCGCCCATAACACGCGGTAATTCGACAGTGGCACACGACAGTGCGTTGCTGTGTCACCTGTTTTTTGAGGCGCCGAGAGGCGCGGATCATATGTTTACCTCGGCGGCCGGTGCATTGACCTGCGTCTCAGTAAGAGTAAGCATTGTAAACAAATGCGAGAGTGAATCTCGCCGAAGTTCGGAGCAGGCTTTGCCTGTTGGAAAGAGGACGGAGCTTGACCTCTCTGCACTTCCCCCAGAATCGCTAAAACGAACACATCTCGTCGAGCTATTTTGCGGGTTTCTAAGATGCCTGTGCTTGCTGTGCTGCCTGTGCTTGCTGCCTGTGCTTGGTGTGCTGCCTTTGCTTGCTGCCTGTGCTTGCTGTGCTGTCTGTGCTTGGTGTGCTGCGTGTGCTTGCTGCCTGTGCTTCCTGTGCTGCCTGTGCTTGCTGCCTGTGCTTGCTGTGCTGCCTGTGCTTGCTGCCTGTGCTTGCTGTGCTGCCTGTGCTTGCTGCCTGTGCTTGCTGTGCTTGCTATGCTGCCTGTGCAAGCTGCCTGTGCTTGCTGTGCTGCCTGTGCTTGCTGCCTGTGCTTGCTGTGCTGCCTGTGCTTGCTGCCTGTGCTTGCTATGCTGCCTGTGCTTGCTGTGCTGCCTGTTAGCGATGCATTTGATTTCGCCCATAACACGCGGTAATTCGACAGTGGCACACGACAGTGCGTTGCTGTGTCACCTGTTTTTGGAGGCGCCGAGAGTCGCGGATCATATTGTTACGGTCGTGAAGGCGCGAAGAACACGGCGAAGACACAAACCCTATATTGATTATGTGTCATGTTATAATGTTATATTAGTTCTATCGATTTTATGACGTTCGAATGTTATTGTTATTGGTAACCAAACCAGAAAGTCTGCATCTGGTCCTGATACCAGACGGACGTGATATATTAAAATCGTTGTCGTTGATAATCCTGGTACGTTGAAATGTCTCGCCCGCGTCCACGTAACATTGGTGTCAGAAGTGGGATTAGCACGAGGATGCAATCGAGAAGAAGAGAGACAGAAATAGAAATCGACAATCCTGGAAGCAGCAATAAAATCGACGATACGGTTGGAAGTCGACGGTTGCCGAGGTCAGCAGCGGAGGCGGAACAGGCTACGGGGGACCCGATGGCATCGGTACAGGCGATGTTGGAGCGCCTGGAGGAGAAGATGCGCGCGGGACAGGAGCTGTTCCAGGAGGGACTCCGCATGCAGGCAGAAGATGCTCGCCGACGAGAGGACGACCTCCGAAAGCGACTGCAGGATGTCGATGACAGTTACAACGCCAGGATGGAGCAACTGACAAATAGCCTGGATAATATGACAAACATTAATAATTTTGTGCGCGGTAACGGAGCGAGTGCGCCTTCGAGCGATGAGTTAAATTTCAATCCGCGAGTGAATTTTGGTTTTTCATTATTGCCAACAAAATTTAATGGAGAGAATTGGGAGGAATTTTTGGCACAAGTCGAATCGATCGCGCGAGTTAACGGTTGGCGCGATGAAGCGAAAGCTGCCGCGCTACTTAACTCCTTGGAAGGGCCCGCTCGTTCTGTGTTGACAACTTTGGAGGACAGATACCGATTAGACTTCGGAAAGCTGAGAGCTGCTTTGCAAAGACGATTTGCAAAGCAGGGATCGGCTCCGATGAATTATCTGAAATTTCAGGGCTATGCACAAAAGCCGGGGCAAGGGATCCCCGAATTAGCAAATGAAATAGAAAAGTTGGCATTATTAGCTTTGCCGGATTGTCCTTTGGAAGTACGCGAGAGATTGGCCGTTTCCCAATTTATCAGCGCGATCGAGAACATAGTCATTAAAAAACAATTGTACTTACAAAAATTTGAAAAATTCGAGGAAGTAGTGCAAAAGGCAATTGAAATTCAGCAAATTGAAGATTTATGTAAAGAAAGAGTACGAAGAGATCAAGATTATGCTCGCGTTAACGTTTCGATTGCGAGTAGAAACACGGAAAGAGTTTATGACGGTGCATTCGAAAAACGAGAAAGGAGAGATAACGCGCAAAATAGAGCTCTGAAATCATGACGTGCACAGGCAGCACAGGCAGCACAGCAAGCACAGGCAGCACAGGCAGCAAGCACAGGCAGCACAGCAAGCACAGGCAGCACGGCAAGTACAGCAAGCACAGGCAGCAAGCACAGGCAGCAAGCACAGGCAGCACAGCAAGCACAGGCAGCACGGCAAGTACAGCAAGCACAGGCAGCAAGCACAGGCAGCACAGCAAGCACAAACAGCAAGCACAGGCAGCACAGCAAGCACAGGCAGCAAGCACAGGCAGCACAGCAAGCACAGGCAGCAAGCACACTCAGCACAGCAAGCACAGGCAGCACAGCAAGCACAGGCAGCAAGCACAAACAGCAAGCACAGGCAGCAAGCACAGGCAGCACAGCAAGCACAGGCAGCAAGCACAGGCAGCACAGCAAGCACAGGCAGCACAGGCAGCAAGCACACTCAGCACAGCAAGCACAGGCAGCAAGCACAGGCAGCACACCAAGCACAGGCAGCACAGCAAGCACAGGCAGCAAGCACAGGCAGCACAGGCAGCACAGGCAGCAAGCACAGGCAGCACAGGCAGCACAGCAAGCACAGGCAGCACAGGCAGCAAGCACAGGCAGCACAGCAAGTACAGGCAGCAAGCACAGGCAGCACAGCAAGCACAGGCAGCAAGCACAGGCAGCTCAGGCAGCACAGCAAGCACAGGCAGCAAGGACAAGCACAGGCAGCAAGCACAGGCAGCAAGGACAAGCACAGGCAGCAAGCACAGGCAGCAAGCACAGTCAGCGCAGCAAGCACAGGCAGCACAGCAAGCAAAGGCAGCAAGCACAGACAGCACAGCAAGCACAGGCAGCAAGCACAGGCAGCACAGCAAGCACAGGCAGCAAGCACAGGCAGCACAGCAAGCACAGGCAGCAAGCACAGGCAGCACAGCAAGCACAGGCATGTTTGAAACCCGCAAAATAGCTCGACGAGATGTGTTCGTTTTAGCGATTCTGGGGGAAGTGCAGAGGGGTCAAGCTCCGTCCTCTTTCCAACAGGCAAAGCCTGCTCCGATCTTCTGCGAGATTCACTCTCGCATTTGTTAACAATGCTTACTCTTACTGAGACGCAGGTCAATGCACCGGCCGCCGAGGTAAACATATGATCCGCGACTCTCGGCGCCTCCAAAAACAGGTGACACAGCAACGCAGTGTCGTGTGCCACTGTCGAATTACCGCGTGTTATGGGCGAAATCAAATGCATCGCTAACAGGCAGCACAGCAAGCACAGGCAGCAAGCACAGGCAGCACAGCAAGCACAGGCAGCAGGCACACTCAGCACAGCAAGCACAGGCAGCACAGCAAGCACAGGCAGCACAGCATGCACAGCAAGCACAGGCAGCAAGCACAGGCAGCACACCAAGCACAGGCAGCAAGCATAGGCAGCACAGCAAGCACAGGCAGCAAGCACACTCAGCACAGCAAGCACAGGCAGCACAGCAAGCACAGGCAGCAAGCAAAGGCAGCAGAGCAAGCACAGGCAGCACAGCAAGCACAGGCAGCAAGCACAGGCAGCACAGGCAGCACAGGCAGCAAGCACAGGCAGCACAGGCAGCACAGCAAGCACAGGCAGCACAGGCAGCAAGCACAGGCAGCACAGCAAGTACAGGCAGCAAGCACAGGCAGCACAGCAAGCACAGGCAGCAAGCACAGGCAGCTCAGGCAGCACAGCAAGCACAGGCAGCAAGGACAAGCACAGGCAGCAAGCACAGGCAGCAAGGACAAGCACAGGCAGCAAGCACAGTCAGCGCAGCAAGCACAGGCAGCACAGCAAGCAAAGGCAGCAAGCACAGACAGCACAGCAAGCACAGGCAGCAAGCACAGGCAGCACAGCAAGCACAGGCAGCAAGCACAGGCAGCACAGCAAGCACAGGCAGCAAGCACAGGCAGCACAGCAAGCACAGGCAGCAAGCACAGGCAGCACAGCAAGCACAGGCATGTTTGAAACCCGCAAAATAGCTCGACGAGATGTGTTCGTTTTAGCGATTCTGGGGGAAGTGCAGAGGGGTCAAGCTCCGTCCTCTTTCCAACAGGCAAAGCCTGCTCCGATCTTCTGCGAGATTCACTCTCGCATTTGTTAACAATGCTTACTCTTACTGAGACGCAGGTCAATGCACCGGCCGCCGAGGTAAACATATGATCCGCGACTCTCGGCGCCTCCAAAAACAGGTGACACAGCAACGCAGTGTCGTGTGCCACTGTCGAATTACCGCGTGTTATGGGCGAAATCAAATGCATCGCTAACAGGCAGCACAGCAAGCACAGGCAGCAAGCACAGGCAGCACAGCAAGCACAGGCAGCAGGCACACTCAGCACAGCAAGCACAGGCAGCACAGCAAGCACAGGCAGCACAGCATGCACAGCAAGCACAGGCAGCACACCAAGCACAGGCAGCAAGCATAGGCAGCACAGCAAGCACAGGCAGCAAGCACACTCAGCACAGCAAGCACAGGCAGCACAGCAAGCACAGGCAGCAAGCACAGGCAGCAGAGCAAGCACAGGCAGCACAACAAGCACAGGCGGCGCAGCAAGCACAGGCAGCAAGCACAGGCAGCACAGCAAGCACAGGCAGCACAGCAAGCACAGGCAGCAAGCACAGGCAGCAAGCACAGGCAGCACAGCAAGCACAGGCAGCAAGGACAAGCACAGGCAGCAAGCACAGGCAGCAAGCTCAGGCAGCACAGCGAGCACAGGCAGCAAGCACACTCAGCACAGCAACCACAGGCAGCAAGCACAGGCAGCAGAGCAAGCACAGGCAGCAAGCACAGGCAGCATAGCAAGCAGAGGCAGCACAGCAAGCACAGGCAACACAGCAAGCACAGGCGGCACAGCAAGCACAGGCAGCACAGCAAGCACAGGCAGCAAGCACAGGCAGCACAGCAAGCACAGGCAGCAAGCACAGGCAGCACAGCAAGCACAGGCAGCACAGCAAGCACAGGCAGCAAGCACAGGCAGCACAGCAAGCACAGGCAGCAAGCACAGGCAGCAAGCACAGGCAGCAAGCGCAGGTAGCAGAGCAAGCACAGGCAGCACAGCAAGCACAGGCAGCACAGCACAGGCAGCACAGCAAGCACAGGCAGCAAGGACAGGCAGCACAGCAAGCACAGGCAGCAAGCACCGGCAGCACAGCAAGCACAGGCAGCAAGCTCACTCAGCACAGCAAGCACAGGCAGCAAGCACAGGCAGCAGAGCAAGCACAGGCAGCAAGCACAGGCAGCATAGCAAGCAGAGGCAGCACAGCAAGCACAGGCAACACAGCAAGCACAGGCGGCACAGCAAGCACAGGCAGCATGCACAGGCAGCACAGCAAGCACAGGTAGCAAGCACAGGCAGCACAGCAAGCACAGGCAGCAAGCACAGGCAGCACAGCAAGCACAGGCAGCACAGCAAGCACAGGCAGCACAGCAAGCACAGGCAGCAAGCACAGGCAGCACAGCAAGCACAGGCAGCAAGCACAGGCAGCACAGCAAGCACAGGCAGCAAGCACAGGCAGCACAGCAAGCACAGGCAGCCAGCACAGGCAGCAAGCACAGGCAGCACAGGCAGCACAGCAGAGGCAGCACAGGCAGCACAGCAAGCACAGGCAGCAAGCACAGGCAGCACAGCAAGCACAGGCAGCAAGGACAGGCAGCACAGCAAGCACAGGCAGCAAGGACAAGCACAGGCAGCACAGCAAGCACAGGCATGTTTGAAACCCGCAAAATAGCTCGACGAGATGTGTTCGTTTTAGCGATTCTGGGGGAAGTGCAGAGGGGTCAAGCTCCGTCCTCTTTCCAACAGGCAAAGCCTGCTCCGATCTTCGGCGAGATTCACTCTCGCATTTGTTAACAATGCTTACTCTTACTGAGACGCAGGTCAATGCACCGGCCGCCGAGGTAAACATATGATCCGCGACTCTCGGCGCCTCCAAAAACAGGTGACACAGCAACGCACTGTCGTGTGCCACTGTCGAATTACCGCGTGTTATGGGCGAAATCAAATGCATCGCTAACAGGTAGCACAGCAAGCACAGGCAGCAAGCACAGGCAGCACAGCAAGCACAGGCAGCAAGCACAGGCAGCACAGCAAGCACAGGCAGCAAGCACAGGCAGCAAGCACGGGCAGCAAGCACAGGCAGCACAGCAAGCACAGGCAGCAAGCACAGGCAGCACAGCAAGCACAGGCAGCAAGCACACTCAGCACAGCAAGCACAGGCAGCACAGCAAGCACAGGCAGCAAGCACAAACAGCAAGCACAGGCAGCAAGCACAGGCAGCACAGCAAGCACAGGCAGCAAGCACAGGCAGCACAGCAAGCACAGGCAGCATAGCAAGCACAGGCAGCACAGGCAGCAAGCACACTCAGCACAGCAAGCACAGGCAGCACAGCACGCACAGGCAGCAAGCACAGGCAGCACACCAAGCACAGGCAGCACAGCAAGCACAGGCAGCAAGCACAGGCAGCACAGCAAGCACAGGCAGCACAGGCAGCACAGGCAGCAAGCTCAGGCAGCACAGCAAGCACAGGCAGCAAGCACAGGCAGCACAGCAAGCACAGGCAGCACAGCAAGCACAGGCAGCAAGCACAGGCAGCAAGCACAGGCAGCAAGCACAGGCAGCACAGCAAGCACAGGCAGCAAGCACAGGCAGCAAGCACAGGCAGCACAGCAAGCACAGGCAGCAAGCACAGGTAGCAGAGCAAGCACAGGCAGCACAGCAAGCACAGGCAGCACAGCACAGGCAGCACAGGCAGCACAGCACAGGCAGCACAGCAAGCACAGGCAGCAAGCACCGGCAGCACAGCAAGCACAGGCAGCAAGCACACTCAGCACAGCAAGCACAGGCAGCAAGCACAGGCAGCAGAGCAAGCACAGGCAGCAAGCACAGGCAGCATAGCAAGCAGAGGCAGCACAGCAAGCACAGGCAACACAGCAAGCACAGGCGGCACAGCAAGCACAGGCAGCATGCACAGGCAGCACAGCAAGCACAGGCAGCAAGCACAGGCAGCACAGCAAGCACAGGCAGCAAGCACAGGCAGCACAGCAAGCACAGGCAGCACAGCAAGCACAGGCAGCAAGCACAGGCAGCACAGCAAGCACAGGCAGCACAGCAAGCAAAGGCAGCAAGCACAGACAGCACAGCAAGCACAGGCAGCAAGCACAGGCAGCAAGCACAGGCAGCACAGCAAGCACAGGCAGCAAGCACAGGCAGCACAGCAAGCACAGGCAGCAAGCACAGGCAGCACAGCAAGCACAGGCAGCAAGCACAGGCAGCAAGCACAGGCAGCACAGCAAGCACAGGCAGCAAGCACAGGCAGCACAGCAAGCACAGGCAGCATGCACAGGCAGCACAGGCAGCAAGCACAGGCAGCACAGCAAGCACAGGCAGCAAGCACAGGCAGCAAGCACAGGCAGCACAGCAAGCACAGGCAGCAAGCACAGGCAGCACAGCAAGCACAGGCAGCAAGCACAGGCAGCACAGCAAGCACAGGCAGCAAGCACAGGCAGCACAGCAAGCACAGGCAGCAAGCACAGGCAGCAAGCACAGGCAGCACAGCAAGCACAGGCAGCAAGCACAGGCAGCACAGCAAGCACAGGCAGCAAGCACAGGCAGCATGCACAGGCAGCACAGGCAGCACAGCAAGCACAGGCAGCACAGGCAGCAAGCACAGGCAGCACAGCAAGCACAGGCAGCACGGCAAGTACAGCAAGCACAGGCAGCACAGCAAGCACAGGCAGCAAGCACAGGCAGCAAGCACAGGCAGCACACCAAGCACAGGCAGCACAGGCAGCAAGCACAGGCAGCACAGGCAGCACAGGCAGCAAGCACAGGCAGCACAGCAAGCACAGGCAGCACAGCAAGCACAGGCAGCAAGCACAGGCAGCACAGGAAGCACAAACAGCAAGCACAGGCAGCAAGCACAGGCAGCACAGCAAGCACAGGCAGCAAGCACAGGCAGCAAGCACGGGCAGCACAGGCAGCACAGCAGAGGCAGCACAGGCAGCACAGCAAGCACAGGCAGCAAGCACAGGCAGCAAGCACAGGCAGCGCAGCAAGAACAGGCAGCACAGCAAGCACAGGCAGCAAGCATAGACAGCACAGCAAGCACAGGCAGCAAGCACAGGCAGCACAGCAAGCACAGGCAGCAAGCACAGGCAGCAAGCACAGGCAGCACAGGCAGCACAGCAGAGGCAGCACAGGCAGCACAGCAAGCACAGGCAGCAAGCACAGGCAGCACAGCAAGCACAGGCAGCAAGGACAGGCAGCACAGCAAGCACAGGCAGCAAGGACAAGCACAGGCAGCGCAGCAAGAACAGGCAGCACAGCAAGCACAGGCAGCAAGCACAGACAGCACAGCAAGCACAGCTAGCAAGCACAGGCAGCACAACAAGTACAGGCAGCAAGCAAAGGCAGCACAGCAAGCACAGGCAGCAAGCACAGGCAGCACAGCAAGCACAGGCAGCAAGCACAGGCAGCACAGCAAGCACAGGCAGCAAGCACAGGCAGCAAGCACGGGCAGCACAGGCAGCACAGCAGAGGCAGCACAGGCAGCACAGCAAGCACAGGCAGCAAGCACAGGCAGCAAGCACAGGCAGCGCAGCAAGAACAGGCAGCACAGCAAGCACAGGCAGCAAGCATAGACAGCACAGCAAGCACAGGCAGCAAGCACAGGCAGCACAGCAAGCACAGGCAGCAAGCACAGGCAGCAAGCACAGGCAGCACAGGCAGCACAGCAGAGGCAGCACAGGCAGCACAGCAAGCACAGGCAGCAAGCACAGGCAGCACAGCAAGCACAGGCAGCAAGGACAGGCAGCACAGCAAGCACAGGCAGCAAGGACAAGCACAGGCAGCGCAGCAAGAACAGGCAGCACAGCAAGCACAGGCAGCAAGCACAGACAGCACAGCAAGCACAGCTAGCAAGCACAGGCAGCACAACAAGTACAGGCAGCAAGCAAAGGCAGCACAGCAAGCACAGGCAGCAAGCACAGGCAGCACAGCAAGCACAGGCAGCAAGCACAGGCAGCACAGCAAGCACAGGCAGCAAGCACACTCAGCACAGCAAGCACAGGCAGCACAGCATGCACAGCAAGCACAGGCAGCAAGCACAGGCAGCACAGCAAGCACAGGCAGCAAGCACAGGCAGCACAGCAAGCACAGGCAGCAAGCACACTAAGCACAGCAAGCACAGGCAGCACAGCAAGCACAGGCAGCAAGCACAGGCAGCACAGCAAGCACAGGCAGCAAGCACCGGCAGCACAGCAAGCACAGGCAGCGCAGCAAGCACAGGCAGCAAGCACAGGCAGCTCAGGCAGCACAGCAAGCACATGCAGCAAGGACAAGCACAGGCAGCAAGCACAGGCAGCAAGCACAGGCAGCAAGCACAGGCAGCGCAGCAAGAACAGGCAGCACAGCAAGCACAGGCAGCAAGCACAGACAGCACAGCAAGCACAGGCATGTTTGAAACCCGCAAAATAGCTCGACGAGATGTGTTCGTTTTAGCGATTCTGGGGGAAGTGCAGAGGGGTCAAGCTCCGTCCTCTTTCCAACAGGCAAAGCCTGCTCCGATCTTCGGCGAGATTCACTCTCGCATTTGTTAACAATGCTTACTCTTACTGAGACGCAGGTCAATGCACCGGCCGCCGAGGTAAACATATGATCCGCGGCTCTCGGCGCCTCCAAAAACAGGTGACACAGCAACGCACTGTCGTGTGCCATTGTCGAATTACCGCGTGTTATGGGCGAAATCAAATGCATCGCTAACAGGCAGCACAGCAAGCACAGGCAGCAAGCACAGGCAGCACAGCAAGCACAGGCAGCACAGGCAGCAAGCACAGGCAGCACAGCAAGCACAGGCAGCAAGCACACTCAGCACAGCAAGCACAGGCAGCACAGCAAGCACATCCAGCACAGCATGCACAGCAAGCACAGGCAGCAAGCACAGGCAGCACACCAAGCACAGGCAGCAAGCACAGGCAGCACAGTAAGCACAGGCAGCAAGCACAGACAGCACAGCAAGCACAGGCAGCAAGCACAGGCAGCACAGCAAGTACAGGCAGCAAGCACAGACAGCACAGCAAGCACAGGCAGCAAGCACAGGCAGCACAGCAAGCACAGGCGTGTTTGAAACCCGCAAAATAGCTCGACGAGATGTGTTCGTTTTAGCGATTCTGGGGGAAGTGCAGAGGGGTCAAGCTCCGTCCTCTTTCCAACAGGCAAAGCCTGCTCCGATCTTCGGCGAGATTCACTCTCGCATTTGTTAACAATGCTTACTCTTACTGTGACGCAGGTCAATGCACTGGCCGCCGAGGTAAACATATGATCCGCGACTCTCGGCGCCTCCAAAAACAGGTGACACAGCAACGGACTGTCGTGTGCCACTGTCGAATTACCGCGTGTTATGGGCGAAATTAAATGCATCGCTAACAGGCAGCACAGCAAGCACAGGCAGCAAGCACAGGCAGCACAGCAAGCACAGGCAGCACAGCAAGCACAGGCAGCAAGCACATTCAGCACAGCAAGCACAGGCAGCACAGCAAGCACAGGCAGCAAGCACAGGCAGCACAGCAAGCACAGGCAGCATAGCAAGCACAGGCAGCACAGGCAGCAAGCACAGGCAGCACACCAAGCACAGGCAGCACAGCAAGCACAGGCAGCAAGCACAGGCAGCACAGCAAGCACAGGCAGCAAGCACACTCAGCACAGCAAGCACAGGCAGCACAGCAAGCACAGGCAGCAAGCACACTCAGCACAGCAAGCACAGGCAGCACAGCAAGCACAGGCAGCAAGCACAGGCAGCACAGGCAGCATAGCAAGCACAGGCAGCACAGGCAGCAAGCACACTCAACACAGCATGCACAGGCAGCACAGCACGCACAGGCAGCAAGCACAGGCAGCACACCAAGCACAGGCAGCACAGCAAGCACAGGCAGCAAGCACAGGCAGCACAGGCAGCACAGGCAGCAAGCACAGGCAGCACAGGCAGCAAGCACAGGCAGCAAGCACACTCAGCACAGCAAGCACAGGCAGCACAGCAAGCACAGGCAGCAAGCACAAACAGCAAGCACAGGCAGCAAGCACAGGCAGCACAGCAAGCACAGGCAGCATAGCAAGCACAGGCAGCACAGGCAGCACAGCAAGCACAGGCAGCAAGCACAGGGAGCACAGCAAGCACAGGCAGCAAGCACAGGCAGCTCAGGCAGCACAGCAAGTACAGGCAGCAAGCACAGGCAGCACACCAAGCACAGGCAGCACAGCAAGCACAGGCAGCACAGCAAGCACAGGCAACACAGTAAGCACAGGCAGCAAGCACAGGCAGCACAGCAAGTACAGCAAGCACAGGCAGCAAGCACAGGCAGCACAGCAAGCACAGGCAGCTTGCACAGGCAGCATAGCAAGCACAGCAAGCACAGGCAGCAAGCACAGGCAGCACAGCAAGCACAGGCAGCAAGCGCAGGCAGCACAGCAGGCACAGGCAGCATAGCAAGCACAGAAAGCACAGGCAGCACAGGCAGCACAGGCAGCAAGCACAGGCAGCACAGCAAGCACAGGCAGCAAGCACAGGCAGCACAGCAAGCACAGGCAGCAAGCACAGGCAGCACAGGCAGCAAGCACAGGCAGCACAGCAAGCACAGGCAGCAAGCACACTCAGCACAGCAAGCACAGGCAGCACAGCAAGCACAGGCAGCAAGCACAAACAGCAAGCACAGGCAGCAAGCACAGGCAGCAAGGACAAGCACAGGCAGCAAGCACAGGCAGCAAGCACAGGCAGCAAGCACAGGCAGCAAGCACAGTCAGCGCAGCAAGCACAGGCAGCACAGCAAGCAAAGGCAGCACGGCAAGTACAGCAAGCACAGGCAGCACAGCAAGCACAGGCAGCAAGCACAGGCAGCAAGCACAGGCAGCAAGCACAGGCAGCACACCAAGCACAGGCAGCACAGCAAGCACAGGCAGCAAGCACAGGCAGCAAGCACAGGCAGCATGCACAGGCAGCACAGGCAGCACAGCAAGCACAGGCAGCAAGCACAGACAGCACAGCAAGCACAGGCAGCAAGCACAGGCAGCACAGCAAGTACAGGCAGCAAGCACAGGCAGCACAGCAAGCACAGGCAGCAAGCACAGGCAGCACAGCAAGTACAGGCAGCAAGCACAGGCAGCACAGCAAGCACAGGCAGCAAGCACAGGCAGCACAGCAAGCACAGGCAGCACAGCAAGCACAGGCATGTTTGAAACCCGCAAAATAGCTCGACGAGATGTGTTCGTTTTAGCGATTCTGGGGGAAGTGCAGAAGGGTCAAGCTCCGTCCTCTTTCCAACAGGCAAAGCCTGCTCCGATCTTCGGCGAGATTCACTCTCGCATTTGTTAACAATGCTTACTCTTACTGAGAAGCAGGTCAATGCACCGGCCGCCGAGGTAAACATATGATCCGCGACTCTCGGCGCCTCCAAAAACAGGTGACACAGCAACGCACTGTCGTGTGCCACTGTCGAATTACCGCGTGTTATGGGCGAAATCAAACGCATCGCTAACAGGCAGCACAGCAAGCACAGGCAGCAAGCACAGGCAGCACAGCAAGCACAGGCAGCAAGCACAGGCAGCACAGCAAGCACAGGCAGCAAGCACAGGCAGCAAGCACAGGCAGCACAGCAAGCACAAACAGCAAGCACAGGCAGCACAGCAAGCACAGGCAGCACAGCAAGCACAAACAGCAAGCACAGGCAGCACAGCAAGCACCTGGCAGCAAGCACTGGCAGCACAGCAAGCACAGGCAGCAAGCACAGGCAGCACAGCAAGCACAGGCAGCACAGCAAGCACGTGCAGCTTGCACAGGCAGCATAGCAAGCACAGCAAGCACAGGCAGCAAGCACAGGCAGCACAGCAAGCACAAACAGCAAGCACAGGCAGCACAGCAAGCACAGGCAGCACAGCAAGCACCTGGCAGCAAGCACTGGCAGCACAGCAAGCACAGGCAACAAGCACAGGCAGCACAGCAAGCACAGGCAGCAAGCACAGGCAGCACAGCAAGCACAGGCAGCACAGCAAGCACAGGCAGCAAGCACAGGCAGCACAGCAAGCACAGGCAGCAAGCACAGGCAGGACAGGCAGCACAGCAAGCACAGGCAGTACAGGCAACTAGCACAGGCATCTTAGAAACCCGCAAAATAGCTTGACGAGATGTGTTCGTTTTAGCGATTCTGGGGGAAGTGCAGAGGGGTCAAGCTCCGTCTTCTTTCCAACAGGCAAAGCCTGCTCCGATCTTCGGCGAGATTCACTCTCGCATTTGTTTACAATGCTTACTCTTACTGAGACGCATGTCAATGCACCGGCCGCCGAGGTAAACATATGATCCGCGACTCTCGGCGCCTCCAAAAACAGGTGACACAGCAACGCACTGTCGTGTGCCACTGTCGAATTACCGCATGTTATGGGCGAAATCAAATGCATCGCTAACAGGCAGCACAGCAAGCACAGGCAGCAAGCACAGGCAGAACAGAAAGCACAGGCAGCAAGCACAGGCAGCACAGCAAGCACAGGCAGCAAGCACAGGCAGCACAGCAAGCACAAACAGCAAGCACAGGCAGTACATCAAGCACAGGCAGCACAGCAAGTACAGCAAGCACAGGCAGCAAGCCCAGGCAGCACAGCAAGCACAGGCAGCACAGCAAGCACAGGCAACACAGTAAGCACAGGCAGCAAGCACAGGCAGCACAGGCAGCACAGCAAGCACAGGCAGCAAGCACAGGCATGTTAGAAACCCGCAAAATAGCTCGACGAGATGTGTTCGTTTTAGCGATTCTGGGGGAAGTGCAGAGGGGTCAAGTTCCGTCCTCTTTCCAACAGGCAAAGCCTGCTCCGATCTTCGGCGAGATTCACTCTCGCATTTGTTTACAATGCTTACTCTTACTGAGACGCATGTCAATGCACCGGCCGCCGAGGTAAACATATGATCCGCGACTCTCGGCGCCTCCAAAAACAGGTGACACAGCAACGCACTGTCGTGTGACACTGTCGAATAACCGCGTGTTATGGGCGAAAGCAAATGCATCGCTAACAGGCAGCACAGCAAGCACAGGCACCACAGCAAGCACAGGCAGCACAGCAAGCACAGGCATGTTAGAAACCCGCAAAATAGCTCGACGAGATGTGTTCGTTTTAGCGATTCTGGGGGAAGTGCAGAGGGGTCAAGCTCCGTCCTCTTTCCAACAGGCAAACCCTGCTCCGATCTTCGGCGAGATTCACTCTCGCATTTGTTAACAATGCTTACTCTTACTGAGACGCAGGTCAATGCACCGGCCGCCGAGGTAAACATATGATCCGCGACTCTCGGCGCCTCCAAAAACAGGTGACACAGCAAGGCACTGTCGTGTGCCACTGTCGAATTACCGCGTGTTATGGGCGAAATCAAATGCATCGCTAACAGGCAGCACAGCAAGCACAGGCAGCAAGCACAGGCAGCACAGCAAG
Source organism: Priocnemis perturbator (assembly GCA_963942575.1). Classification (NCBI taxonomy): domain Eukaryota; kingdom Metazoa; phylum Arthropoda; class Insecta; order Hymenoptera; family Pompilidae; genus Priocnemis; species Priocnemis perturbator. Next base: position 56,124 of record CAWWDK010000162.1, read on the forward strand.
CACAGGCAGCAAGCACACGCAGCACACCAAGCACAGGCAGCAAGCACAGGCAGCACAGCAAGCACAGGCAGCAAGCACAGGGAGCACAGCAAGCACAGGCAGCAAGCACAGGCAGCACAGGCAGCACAGCAAGCACAGGCAGCAAGCACAGGGAGCACAGCAAGCACAGGCAGCAAGCACAGGCAGCTCAGGCAGCACAGCAAGTACAGGCAGCAAGCACAGGCAGCACACCAAGCACAGGCAGCACAGCAAGCACAGGCAGCACACCAAGCACAGGCAGCACAGCAAGCACAGGCAACACAGTAAGCACAGGCAGCAAGCACAGGCAGCACAGCAAGTACAGCAAGCACAGGCAGCAAGCACAGGCAGCACAGCAAGCACAGGCAGCTTGCACAGGCAGCATAGCAAGCACAGCAAGCACAGGCAGCAAGCACAGGCAGCACAGCAAGCGCAGCAAGCACAAGCAGCACAGCAAGCACAGGCAGCAAGCACGGGCAGCACAGCAAGCACAGGCAGCGCAGCAAGCACAGACAGCACAGCAAGCACAGGCAGCTTGCACAGGCAGCATAGCAAGCACAGCAAGCACAGGCAGCACAGCAAGCACAGGCAGCAAGCACAGGCAGCATAGCAAGCACAGGCAGCAAGCACAGGCAGCACAGCAAGCACAGGCAGCAAGCACAGGCAGCATAGCAAGCACAGCTAGCACACGCAGCACAGCAAGCAGAGACAGCAAGCACAGGCAGCAAGCACAGGCAGCACAGCAAGCACAGGCAGCACAGCAAGCACAGGCAGCACAGCAAGCACAGGCAGCAAGCACAGGCAGCACAGCAAGCACAGGCAGCAAGCACAGGCAGCAAGCACAGGCAGCACAGCAAGCACAGGCAGCACAGCAAGCACAAACAGCAAGCATAGGCAGCACAGCAAGCACAGGCAGCAAGCACAGGCAGCCCAACAAGCACAGGCGGCACAGGCAGCACAGGCAGCAAGCACAGGCAGCACAGCAAGCACAGGCAGCAAGCGCAGGCAGCAAGCACAGGCAGCACAGCAAGCACAGGCAGCTTGCACAGGCAGCATAGCAAGCACAGCAAGCACAGGCAGCAAGCACAGGCAGCACAGCAAGCACAGGCAGCACAGCAAGCACAGGCAGCAAGCGCAGGCAGCACAGCAGGCACAGGCAGCATAGCAAGCACAGAAAGCACAGGCAGCAAGCACAGGCAGCACAGCAAGCACAGGCAGCACCGCAAGCACAGGCAGCAAGCACAGGCAGCACAGGCAGCACAGCAAGCACAGGCAGCAAGCACAGGCAGCACAGCAAGCACAGGCAGCGCAGCAAGCACAGGCAGCACAACAAGCACAGGCAGCAAGCACAGGCAGCACAGCAAGCGCAGGGAGCAAGCACAGGCAGCACAGCAAGCACAGGCACCAAGCACAGGCAGCATAGCAAACACGGGCAGCACAGCAAGCACAGGCAGCAAGCACAGGCAGCACAGCAAGCACAGGCAGCAAGCACAGGCAGCACAGCAAGCACAGGCAGCAAGCACAGGCAGCATAGCAAGCACAGGCAGCAAGCACAGGCAGCACAGCAAGCACAGGCAGCAAGCACAGGCAGCATAGCAAGCACAGGCAGCAAGCACAGGCAGCACAGCAAGCACAGGCAGCAAGCACAGGCAGCATAGCAAGCACAGGCAGCACAGCAAGCACAGGCAGCGCAGCAAGCACAGGCAGCAAGCACAGGCAGCACAGCAAGCACAGGCAGCACAGCAAGCACCGTCAGCAAGCACAGACAGCACAGCAAGCACAGGCAGCACAGGCAGCAAGCACAGGCAGCATAGCAAGCACAGGCAGCAAGCACAGGCAGCACAGCAAGCACAGGCAGCAAGCCCAGGCAGGAAGCACAGGCAGCACAGCAAGCACAGGCAGCGCAGCAAGCACAGGCAGCAAGCACAGGCAGCACAGCAAGCACAGGCAGCAAGCACAGGCAGCACAGCAAGCACAGGCAGCAAGCACAGGCAGCAAGCACAGGCAGCACAGCAAGCACAGGCAGCAAGCACAGGCAGCATAGCAAGCACAGCTAGCACACGCAGCACAGCAAGCAGAGACAGCAAGCACAGGCAGCAAGCACAGGCAGCACAGCAAGCACAGGCAGCAAGCACGGGCAGCACAGCAAGGACAGGCAGCACAGCAAGCACAGGCAGCTTGCACAGGCAGCACAGCAAGCACAGGCAGCAAGCACAGGCAGCAAGCACAGGCAGCAAGGTCAGGCAGCACAGCAAGCACAGGCAGCACAGCAAGCACAGGCAGCAAGCACAGGCAGCACAGCAAGCACAGATAGCACAGCAAGCACAAACAGCAAGCACAGGCAGCACAGCAAGCACAGGCAGCTTGCACAGGCAGCATAGCAAGCACAGCAAGCACAGGCAGCAAGCACAGGCAGCACAGCAAGCACAGGCAGCAAGCGCAGGCAGCACAGCAGGCACAGGCAGCATAGCAAGCACAGAAAGCACAGGCAGCAAGCACAGGCAGCACAGCAAGCACAGGCAGCACAGCAAGCACAGGCAGCACAGGCAGCAAGCACAGGCAGCACGGAAACCACAGGCAGCACAGCAAGCACAGGCAGCAAGCACAGGCAGCACAGCAAGCACAGGCAGCAAGCACAGGCAGCACAGCAAGCACAGGCAGCAAGCACAGGCAGCATAGCGAGCACAGGCAGCAAGCACAGGCAGCACACCAAGCACAGACAGCAAGCACAGGCAGCTCAGGCAGCTCAGGCAGCACAGCAAGCACAGGCAGCACAGCAAGCACAGGCAGCAAGCACAGGCAGCACTGGCAGCACAGGCAGCAAGCACAGGCAGCACAGCAAGCACAGGCAGCAAGCACAAGCAGCACAGCAAGCACAGGCAGCAAGCACAGGTAGCACAGCAAGCACAGGCAGCACAGCAAGCACAAACAGCAAGCATAGGCAGCACAGCAAGCACAGGCAGCCCAACAAGCACAGGCGGCACGGGCAAGCACAGGCAGCAAGCACAGGCAGCACAGCAAGCACAAACAGCAAGCATAGGCAGCACAGCAAGCACAGGCAGCAAGCACAGGCAGCATAGCAAGCACAGCAAGCACAGGCAGCCCAACAAGCACAGGCGGCACAGCAAGCACAGGCAGCCCAACAAGCACAGGCGGCACGGGCAAGCACAAGCAGCAAGCACAGGCAGCACAGCAAGCACAAACAGCAAGCATAGGCAGCACAGCAAGCACAGGCAGCAAGCACAGGCAGCATAGCAAGCACAGCAAGCACAGGCAGCCCAACAAGCACAGGCGGCACAGCAAGCACTGGCAGCAAGCATAGGCAGCAAGCAAGGGCAGCACAGCAAGCACAGGCAGCACAGCAAGCACAGGCAGCAAGCACAGGCAGCATAGCAAGCACAGCAAGCACAGGCAGCCCAACAAGCACAGGCGGCACAGCAAGCACAGGCAGCAAGCATAGGCAGCAAGCAAAGGCAGCACAGCAAGCACAGGCAGCAAGCACAGGCAGCACAGCAAGCACACGCAGCGCAGCAAACACAGGCAGCACAGCAAGCACAGACAGCACAGCAAGCACAGGCAGCAAGCACAAGCAGCACAGCAAGCACAGGCAGCTCAGCCAGCTCAGGCAGCACAGCAAGCACAGGCGGCACAGCAAGCACAGGCAGCAAGCATAGGCAGCAAGCAAAGGCAGCACAGCAAGCACACGCAGCGCAGCAAACACAGGCAGCACAGCAAGCACAGACAGCACAGCAAGCACAGGCAGCAAGCACAAGCAGCACAGCAAGCACAGGCAGCAAGCACAGGCAGCTCAGGCAGCTCAGGCAGCACAGCAAGCACAGGCAGCACAGCAAGCACAGGCAGCAAGCACAGGCAGCAAGCAAAGGCAGCACAGCAAGCACAGGCAGCAAGCACGGGCAGCAAAGCAAGCACAGGCAGCATAGCAAGCACAGCAAGCACAGGCAGCACAACAAGCACAGGCGGCACATCAAGCACAGGCAGCAAGCACAGGCAGTAAGCAAAGGCAGCACAGCAAGCACAGGCAGCACAGCAAGCACAGGCAGCAAGCACAGGCAGCACTGGCAGCACAGGCAGCAAGCACAGGCAGCACAGCAAGCACAGGCAGCACAGCAAGCACAGGCAGCAAGCACAAGCAGCACAGCAAGCACAGGCAGCAAGCACAGGCAGCAAGCAAAGGCAGCACAGCAAGCACAGGCAGCACAGCAAGCACAGGCAGCAAGCACAGGCAGCACTGGCAGCACAGGCAGCAAGCACAGGCAGCACAGCAAGCACAGGCAGCACAGCAAGCACAGGCAGCAAGCACAAGCAGCACAGCAAGCACAGGCAGCAAGCACAGGCAGCACAGCAAGCACAGGCAGCACAGCAAGCACAAACAGCAAGCATAGGCAGCACAGCAAGCACAGGCAGCCCAACAAGCACAGGCGGCACGGGAAAGCACAGGCAGCAAGCACAGGCAGCACAGCAAGCACAAACAGCAAGCATAGGCAGCACAGCAAACACAGGCAGCAAGCACAGGCAGCATAGCAAGCACAGCAAGCACAGGCAGCCCAACAAGCACAGGCGGCACAGCAAGCACAGGCAGCAAGCATAGGCAGCAAGCAAAGGCAGCACAGCAAGCACAGGCAGCAAGCACAGGCAGCACAGCAAGCACACGCAGCGCAGCAAGCACAGGCAGCAAGCACAGGCAGCACAGCAGGCACAGGCAGCAAGCACAGGCAGCACAGCAAGCACAGGCAGCAAGCACAGGCAGCACAGCAAGCACAAACAGCAAGCACAGGCAGCACAGCAAGCACAGGCAGCACAGCAAGCACAAACAGCAATCATAGGCAGCACAGCAAGCACAGGCAGTAAGCACAGGCAGCATAGCAAGCACAGGCGGCCCAACAAGCAAAGGCGGCACAGCAAGCACAGGCAGCAAGCACAGGCAGCAAGCACAGGCAGCAAGCACAGGCAGCACAGCAAGCACAGGCAGCAAGCACAGGCAGCACAGCAAGCACAAACAGCAAGCATAGGCAGCACTGCAAGCACAGGCAGCAAGCACAGGCAGCCCAACAAGCACAGGCGGCACAGCAAGCACAGGCAGCAAGCACAGGCAGCAAGCAAAGGCAGCACAGCAAGCACAGGCAGCAAACACAGGCAGCACAGGCAGCAAGCACAGGCAGCACAGCAAGCACAGGCAGCACAGCAAGCACAGGCAGCAAGCACAGGCAGCATTGCAAGCACAGGCAGCAAGCACAGGCAGCAAGCCCAGGCAGCACAGCAAGCACAGGCAGCAAGCACATGCAGCACAGCAAAGGCAGCACAGCAAGCACAGGCAGCTTGCACAGGCAGCATAGCAAGCACAGCAAACACAGGCAGCACAGCAAGCACAGGCAGCACAGCAAGCAAAGGCAGCAAGCACAAACAGCAAGCACAGGCAGCAAGCACAGGCAGCAAGGACAAGCACAGGCAGCAAGCACAGGCAGCAAGCACAGGCAGCAAGCACAGGCAGCAAGCACAGTCAGCGCAGCAAGCACAGGCAGCACAGCAAGCAAAGGCAGCACGGCAAGTACAGCAAGCACAGGCAGCACAGCAAGCACAGGCAGCAAGCACAGGCAGCAAGCACAGGCAGCAAGCACAGGCAGCACACCAAGCACAGGCAGCACAGCAAGCACAGGCAGCAAGCACAGGCAGCAAGCACAGGCAGCATGCACAGGCAGCACAGGCAGCACAGCAAGCACAGGCAGCAAGCACAGACAGCACAGCAAGCACAGGCAGCAAGCACAGGCAGCACAGCAAGTACAGGCAGCAAGCACAGGCAGCACAGCAAGCACAGGCAGCAAGCACAGGCAGCACAGCAAGTACAGGCAGCAAGCACAGGCAGCACAGCAAGCACAGGCAGCAAGCACAGGCAGCACAGCAAGCACAGGCAGCACAGCAAGCACAGGCATGTTTGAAACCCGCAAAATAGCTCGACGAGATGTGTTCGTTTTAGCGATTCTGGGGGAAGTGCAGAAGGGTCAAGCTCCGTCCTCTTTCCAACAGGCAAAGCCTGCTCCGATCTTCGGCGAGATTCACTCTCGCATTTGTTAACAATGCTTACTCTTACTGAGAAGCAGGTCAATGCACCGGCCGCCGAGGTAAACATATGATCCGCGACTCTCGGCGCCTCCAAAAACAGGTGACACAGCAACGCACTGTCGTGTGCCACTGTCGAATTACCGCGTGTTATGGGCGAAATCAAACGCATCGCTAACAGGCAGCACAGCAAGCACAGGCAGCAAGCACAGGCAGCACAGCAAGCACAGGCAGCAAGCACAGGCAGCACAGCAAGCACAGGCAGCAAGCACAGGCAGCAAGCACAGGCAGCACAGCAAGCACAAACAGCAAGCACAGGCAGCACAGCAAGCACAGGCAGCACAGCAAGCACAAACAGCAAGCACAGGCAGCACAGCAAGCACCTGGCAGCAAGCACTGGCAGCACAGCAAGCACAGGCAGCAAGCACAGGCAGCACAGCAAGCACAGGCAGCACAGCAAGCACGTGCAGCTTGCACAGGCAGCATAGCAAGCACAGCAAGCACAGGCAGCAAGCACAGGCAGCACAGCAAGCACAAACAGCAAGCACAGGCAGCACAGCAAGCACAGGCAGCACAGCAAGCACAGGCAACAAGCACAGGCAGCACAGCAAGCACAGGCAGCAAGCACAGGCAGCACAGCAAGCACAGGCAGCAAGCACAGGCAGCACAGCAAGCACAGGCAGCACAGCAAGCACAGGCAGCAAGCACAGGCAGCACAGCAAGCACAGGCAGCAAGCACAGGCAGGACAGGCAGCACAGCAAGCACAGGCAGTACAGGCAACTAGCACAGGCATCTTAGAAACCCGCAAAATAGCTTGACGAGATGTGTTCGTTTTAGCGATTCTGGGGGAAGTGCAGAGGGGTCAAGCTCCGTCTTCTTTCCAACAGGCAAAGCCTGCTCCGATCTTCGGCGAGATTCACTCTCGCATTTGTTTACAATGCTTACTCTTACTGAGACGCATGTCAATGCACCGGCCGCCGAGGTAAACATATGATCCGCGACTCTCGGCGCCTCCAAAAACAGGTGACACAGCAACGCACTGTCGTGTGCCACTGTCGAATTACCGCATGTTATGGGCGAAATCAAATGCATCGCTAACAGGCAGCACAGCAAGCACAGGCAGCAAGCACAGGCAGAACAGAAAGCACAGGCAGCAAGCACAGGCAGCACAGCAAGCACAGGCAGCAAGCACAGGCAGCACAGCAAGCACAAACAGCAAGCACAGGCAGTACATCAAGCACAGGCAGCACAGCAAGTACAGCAAGCACAGGCAGCAAGCCCAGGCAGCACAGCAAGCACAGGCAGCACAGCAAGCACAGGCAACACAGTAAGCACAGGCAGCAAGCACAGGCAGCACAGGCAGCACAGCAAGCACAGGCAGCAAGCACAGGCATGTTAGAAACCCGCAAAATAGCTCGACGAGATGTGTTCGTTTTAGCGATTCTGGGGGAAGTGCAGAGGGGTCAAGTTCCGTCCTCTTTCCAACAGGCAAAGCCTGCTCCGATCTTCGGCGAGATTCACTCTCGCATTTGTTTACAATGCTTACTCTTACTGAGACGCATGTCAATGCACCGGCCGCCGAGGTAAACATATGATCCGCGACTCTCGGCGCCTCCAAAAACAGGTGACACAGCAACGCACTGTCGTGTGACACTGTCGAATAACCGCGTGTTATGGGCGAAAGCAAATGCATCGCTAACAGGCAGCACAGCAAGCACAGGCACCACAGCAAGCACAGGCAGCACAGCAAGCACAGGCATGTTAGAAACCCGCAAAATAGCTCGACGAGATGTGTTCGTTTTAGCGATTCTGGGGGAAGTGCAGAGGGGTCAAGCTCCGTCCTCTTTCCAACAGGCAAACCCTGCTCCGATCTTCGGCGAGATTCACTCTCGCATTTGTTAACAATGCTTACTCTTACTGAGACGCAGGTCAATGCACCGGCCGCCGAGGTAAACATATGATCCGCGACTCTCGGCGCCTCCAAAAACAGGTGACACAGCAAGGCACTGTCGTGTGCCACTGTCGAATTACCGCGTGTTATGGGCGAAATCAAATGCATCGCTAACAGGCAGCACAGCAAGCACAGGCAGCAAGCACAGGCAGCACAGCAAGCACAGGCAGCAAGCACACGCAGCACACCAAGCACAGGCAGCAAGCACAGGCAGCACAGCAAGCACAGGCAGCAAGCACAGGGAGCACAGCAAGCACAGGCAGCAAGCACAGGCAGCACAGGCAGCACAGCAAGCACAGGCAGCAAGCACAGGGAGCACAGCAAGCACAGGCAGCAAGCACAGGCAGCTCAGGCAGCACAGCAAGTACAGGCAGCAAGCACAGGCAGCACACCAAGCACAGGCAGCACAGCAAGCACAGGCAGCACAGGCAGCACAGGCAGCACAGCAAGCACAGGCAACACAGTAAGCACAGGCAGCAAGCACAGGCAGCACAGCAAGTACAGCAAGCACAGGCAGCAAGCACAGGCAGCACAGCAAGCACAGGCAGCTTGCACAGGCAGCATAGCAAGCACAGCAAGCACAGGCAGCAAGCACAGGCAGCACAGCAAGCGCAGCAAGCACAAGCAGCACAGCAAGCACAGGCAGCAAGCACGGGCAGCACAGCAAGCACAGGCAGCGCAGCAAGCACAGACAGCACAGCAAGCACAGGCAGCTTGCACAGGCAGCATAGCAAGCACAGCAAGCACAGGCAGCACAGCAAGCACAGGCAGCAAGCACAGGCAGCATAGCAAGCACAGGCAGCAAGCACAGGCAGCACAGCAAGCACAGGCAGCAAGCACAGGCAGCATAGCAAGCACAGCTAGCACACGCAGCACAGCAAGCAGAGACAGCAAGCACAGGCAGCAAGCACAGGCAGCACAGCAAGCACAGGCAGCACAGCAAGCACAGGCAGCACAGCAAGCACAGGCAGCAAGCACAGGCAGCACAGCAAGCACAGGCAGCAAGCACAGGCAGCAAGCACAGGCAGCACAGCAAGCACAGGCAGCACAGCAAGCACAAACAGCAAGCATAGGCAGCACAGCAAGCACAGGCAGCAAGCACAGGCAGCCCAACAAGCACAGGCGGCACAGGCAGCACAGGCAGCAAGCACAGGCAGCACAGCAAGCACAGGCAGCAAGCGCAGGCAGCAAGCACAGGCAGCACAGCAAGCACAGGCAGCTTGCACAGGCAGCATAGCAAGCACAGCAAGCACAGGCAGCAAGCACAGGCAGCACAGCAAGCACAGGCAGCACAGCAAGCACAGGCAGCAAGCGCAGGCAGCACAGCAGGCACAGGCAGCATAGCAAGCACAGAAAGCACAGGCAGCAAGCACAGGCAGCACAGCAAGCACAGGCAGCACCGCAAGCACAGGCAGCAAGCACAGGCAGCACAGGCAGCACAGCAAGCACAGGCAGCAAGCACAGGCAGCACAGCAAGCACAGGCAGCGCAGCAAGCACAGGCAGCACAACAAGCACAGGCAGCACAGCAAGCGCAGGGAGCAAGCACAGGCAGCACAGCAAGCACAGGCACCAAGCACAGGCAGCATAGCAAACACGGGCAGCACAGCAAGCACAGGCAGCAAGCACAGGCAGCACAGCAAGCACAGGCAGCAAGCACAGGCAGCACAGCAAGCACAGGCAGCAAGCACAGGCAGCATAGCAAGCACAGGCAGCAAGCACAGGCAGCACAGCAAGCACAGGCAGCAAGCACAGGCAGCATAGCAAGCACAGGCAGCAAGCACAGGCAGCACAGCAAGCACAGGCAGCAAGCACAGGCAGCATAGCAAGCACAGGCAGCACAGCAAGCACAGGCAGCGCAGCAAGCACAGGCAGCAAGCACAGGCAGCACAGCAAGCACAGGCAGCACAGCAAGCACCGTCAGCAAGCACAGACAGCACAGCAAGCACAGGCAGCACAGGCAGCAAGCACAGGCAGCATAGCAAGCACAGGCAGCAAGCACAGGCAGCACAGCAAGCACAGGCAGCAAGCCCAGGCAGGAAGCACAGGCAGCACAGCAAGCACAGGCAGCGCAGCAAGCACAGGCAGCAAGCACAGGCAGCACAGCAAGCACAGGCAGCACAGCAAGCACCGTCAGCAAGCACAGACAGCACAGCAAGCACAGGCAGCACAGCAAGCACAGGCAGCACAGCAAGCACAAACAGCAAGCATAGGCAGCACAGCAAGCACAGGCAGCAAGCACAGGCAGCATAGCAAACACGGGCAGCACAGCAAGCACAGGCAGCAAGCACAGGCAGCACAGCAAGCACAGGCAGCAAGCACAGGCAGCACAGCAAGCACAGGCAGCAAGCACAGGCAGCAAGCACAGGCAGCACAGCAAGCACAGGCAGCAAGCACAGGCAGCATAGCAAGCACAGCTAGCACACGCAGCACAGCAAGCAGAGACAGCAAGCACAGGCAGCAAGCACAGGCAGCACAGCAAGCACAGGCAGCAAGCACGGGCAGCACAGCAAGGACAGGCAGCACAGCAAGCACAGGCAGCTTGCACAGGCAGCACAGCAAGCACAGGCAGCAAGCACAGGCAGCAAGCACAGGCAGCAAGGTCAGGCAGCACAGCAAGCACAGGCAGCACAGCAAGCACAGGCAGCAAGCACAGGCAGCACAGCAAGCACAGATAGCACAGCAAGCACAAACAGCAAGCACAGGCAGCACAGCAAGCACAGGCAGCTTGCACAGGCAGCATAGCAAGCACAGCAAGCACAGGCAGCAAGCACAGGCAGCACAGCAAGCACAGGCAGCAAGCGCAGGCAGCACAGCAGGCACAGGCAGCATAGCAAGCACAGAAAGCACAGGCAGCAAGCACAGGCAGCACAGCAAGCACAGGCAGCACAGCAAGCACAGGCAGCACAGGCAGCAAGCACAGGCAGCACGGAAACCACAGGCAGCACAGCAAGCACAGGCAGCAAGCACAGGCAGCACAGCAAGCACAGGCAGCAAGCACAGGCAGCACAGCAAGCACAGGCAGCAAGCACAGGCAGCATAGCGAGCACAGGCAGCAAGCACAGGCAGCACACCAAGCACAGACAGCAAGCACAGGCAGCTCAGGCAGCTCAGGCAGCACAGCAAGCACAGGCAGCACAGCAAGCACAGGCAGCAAGCACAGGCAGCACTGGCAGCACAGGCAGCAAGCACAGGCAGCACAGCAAGCACAGGCAGCAAGCACAAGCAGCACAGCAAGCACAGGCAGCAAGCACAGGTAGCACAGCAAGCACAGGCAGCACAGCAAGCACAAACAGCAAGCATAGGCAGCACAGCAAGCACAGGCAGCCCAACAAGCACAGGCGGCACGGGCAAGCACAGGCAGCAAGCACAGGCAGCACAGCAAGCACAAACAGCAAGCATAGGCAGCACAGCAAGCACAGGCAGCAAGCACAGGCAGCATAGCAAGCACAGCAAGCACAGGCAGCCCAACAAGCACAGGCGGCACAGCAAGCACAGGCAGCCCAACAAGCACAGGCGGCACGGGCAAGCACAAGCAGCAAGCACAGGCAGCACAGCAAGCACAAACAGCAAGCATAGGCAGCACAGCAAGCACAGGCAGCAAGCACAGGCAGCATAGCAAGCACAGCAAGCACAGGCAGCCCAACAAGCACAGGCGGCACAGCAAGCACTGGCAGCAAGCATAGGCAGCAAGCAAGGGCAGCACAGCAAGCACAGGCAGCACAGCAAGCACAGGCAGCAAGCACAGGCAGCATAGCAAGCACAGCAAGCACAGGCAGCCCAACAAGCACAGGCGGCACAGCAAGCACAGGCAGCAAGCATAGGCAGCAAGCAAAGGCAGCACAGCAAGCACAGGCAGCACAGCAAGCACAGGCAGCAAGCACAGGCAGCACAGCAAGCACACGCAGCGCAGCAAACACAGGCAGCACAGCAAGCACAGACAGCACAGCAAGCACAGGCAGCAAGCACAAGCAGCACAGCAAGCACAGGCAGCTCAGCCAGCTCAGGCAGCACAGCAAGCACAGGCGGCACAGCAAGCACAGGCAGCAAGCATAGGCAGCAAGCAAAGGCAGCACAGCAAGCACACGCAGCGCAGCAAACACAGGCAGCACAGCAAGCACAGACAGCACAGCAAGCACAGGCAGCAAGCACAAGCAGCACAGCAAGCACAGGCAGCAAGCACAGGCAGCTCAGGCAGCTCAGGCAGCACAGCAAGCACAGGCAGCACAGCAAGCACAGGCAGCAAGCACAGGCAGCAAGCAAAGGCAGCACAGCAAGCACAGGCAGCAAGCACGGGCAGCACAGCAAGCACAGGCAGCATAGCAAGCACAGCAAGCACAGGCAGCACAACAAGCACAGGCGGCACATCAAGCACAGGCAGCAAGCACAGGCAGTAAGCAAAGGCAGCACAGCAAGCACAGGCAGCACAGCAAGCACAGGCAGCAAGCACAGGCAGCACTGGCAGCACAGGCAGCAAGCACAGGCAGCACAGCAAGCACAGGCAGCACAGCAAGCACAGGCAGCAAGCACAAGCAGCACAGCAAGCACAGGCAGCAAGCACAGGCAGCAAGCAAAGGCAGCACAGCAAGCACAGGCAGCACAGCAAGCACAGGCAGCAAGCACAGGCAGCACTGGCAGCACAGGCAGCAAGCACAGGCAGCACAGCAAGCACAGGCAGCACAGCAAGCACAGGCAGCAAGCACAAGCAGCACAGCAAGCACAGGCAGCAAGCACAGGCAGCACAGCAAGCACAGGCAGCACAGCAAGCACAAACAGCAAGCATAGGCAGCACAGCAAGCACAGGCAGCCCAACAAGCACAGGCGGCACGGGAAAGCACAGGCAGCAAGCACAGGCAGCACAGCAAGCACAAACAGCAAGCATAGGCAGCACAGCAAACACAGGCAGCAAGCACAGGCAGCATAGCAAGCACAGCAAGCACAGGCAGCCCAACAAGCACAGGCGGCACAGCAAGCACAGGCAGCAAGCATAGGCAGCAAGCAAAGGCAGCACAGCAAGCACAGGCAGCAAGCACAGGCAGCACAGCAAGCACACGCAGCGCAGCAAGCACAGGCAGCAAGCACAGGCAGCACAGCAGGCACAGGCAGCAAGCACAGGCAGCACAGCAAGCACAGGCAGCAAGCACAGGCAGCACAGCAAGCACAAACAGCAAGCACAGGCAGCACAGCAAGCACAGGCAGCACAGCAAGCACAAACAGCAATCATAGGCAGCACAGCAAGCACAGGCAGTAAGCACAGGCAGCATAGCAAGCACAGGCAGCCCAACAAGCAAAGGCGGCACAGCAAGCACAGGCAGCAAGCACAGGCAGCAAGCACAGGCAGCAAGCACAGGCAGCACAGCAAGCACAGGCAGCAAGCACAGGCAGCACAGCAAGCACAAACAGCAAGCATAGGCAGCACTGCAAGCACAGGCAGCAAGCACAGGCAGCCCAACAAGCACAGGCGGCACAGCAAGCACAGGCAGCAAGCACAGGCAGCAAGCAAAGGCAGCACAGCAAGCACAGGCAGCAAACACAGGCAGCACAGGCAGCAAGCACAGGCAGCACAGCAAGCACAGGCAGCACAGCAAGCACAGGCAGCAAGCACAGGCAGCATTGCAAGCACAGGCAGCAAGCACAGGCAGCAAGCCCAGGCAGCACAGCAAGCACAGGCAGCAAGCACATGCAGCACAGCAAAGGCAGCACAGCAAGCACAAACAGCAAGCATAGGCAGCACAGCAAGCACAGGCAGCAAGCACAGGCAGCCCAACAAGCACAGGCGGCACAGCAAGCACAGGCAGCAAGCACAGGCAGCAAGCAAAGGCAGCACAGCAAGCACAGGCAGCAAACACAGGCAGCACAGCAAGCACAGGCAGCAAGCACAGGCAGCACAGCAAGCACAGGCAGCAAGCACAGGCAGCACAGCAAGCACAGGCAGCAAGCACAGGCAGCATTGCAAGCACAGGCAGCAAGCACAGGCAGCAAGCCCAGGCAGCACAGCAAGCACAGGCAGCAAGCACATGCAGCACAGCAAAAGCAGCACAGCAAGCACAGGCAGCTTGCACAGGCAGCATAGCAAGCACAGCAAACACAGGCAGCACAGCAATCACAGGCAGCACAGCAAGCACAAACAGCAAGCATAGGCAGCACAGCAAGCACAGGCAGCAAGCACAGGCAGCACAGCAAGCACAGGCAGCAAGCACAGGCAGCACAGCAAGCACAGCAAGCACAGGCAGCACAACAAGCACAGGCGGCACAGCAAGCACAGGCAGCAAGCACAGGCAGCAAGCACAGGCAGCACAGCAAGCACAAACAGCAAGCATAGGCAGCACAGCAAGCACAGGCAGCAAGCACAGGCAGCATAGCAAGCACAGCAAGCACAGGCAGCCCAACAAGCACAGGCGGCACAGCAAGCACAGGCAGCAAGCATAGGCAGCAAGCAAAGGCAGCACAGCAAGCACAGGCAGCACAGCAAGCACAGGCAGCAAGCACAGGCAGCACAGCAAGCACACGCAGCGCAGCAAACACAGGCAGCACAGCAAGCACAGGCAGCACAGCAAGCACAGGCAGCAAGCACAAGCAGCACAGCAAGCACAGGCAGCAAGCACAGGCAGCTCAGCCAGCTCAGGCAGCACAGGCAGCAAGCACAGGCAGCACTGGCAGCACAGGCAGCAAGCACAGGCAGCACAGCAAGCACAGGCAGCACAGCAAGCACAGGCAGCAAGCACAAGCAGCACAGCAAGCACAGGCAGCAGCAACAGGCAGCTCAGGCAGCTCAGGCAGCACAGCAATCACAGGCAGCACAGCAAGCACAGGCAGCAAGCACAGGCAGCACTGGCAGCACAGGCAGCAAGCACAGGCAGCACAGCAAGCACAGGCAGCACAGCAAGCACAGGCAGCACAGCAAGCACAAACAGCAAGCATAGGCAGCACAGCAAGCACAAACAGCAAGCACAGGCGGCACAGCAAGCACAGGCAGCAAGCATAGGCAGCAAGCAAAGGCAGCACAGCAAGCACAGGCAGCACAGCAAGCACAGGCAGCAAGCACAGGCAGCTCAGCCAGCTCAGGCAGCACAGGCAGCAAGCACAGGCAGCACTGGCAGCACAGGCAGCAAGCACAGGCAGCACAGCAAGCACAGGCAGCACAGCAAGCACAGGCAGCAAGCACAAGCAGCACAGCAAGCACAGGC
Source organism: Priocnemis perturbator (assembly GCA_963942575.1). Classification (NCBI taxonomy): domain Eukaryota; kingdom Metazoa; phylum Arthropoda; class Insecta; order Hymenoptera; family Pompilidae; genus Priocnemis; species Priocnemis perturbator. The sequence goes on from CAWWDK010000162.1 coordinate 71,354, forward strand.
AGCAAGCACAGGCAGCACAGCAAGCACAAACAGCAAGCATAGGCAGCACAGCAAGCACAGGCAGCAAGCACAGGCAGCCCAACAAGCACAGGCGGCACAGCAAGCACAGGCAGCAAGCACAGGCAGCAAGCAAAGGCAGCACAGCAAGCACAGGCAGCAAACACAGGCAGCACAGCAAGCACAGGCAGCAAGCACAGGCAGCACAGCAAGCACAGGCAGCAAGCACAGGCAGCACAGCAAGCACAGGCAGCAAGCACAGGCAGCATTGCAAGCACAGGCAGCAAGCACAGGCAGCAAGCCCAGGCAGCACAGCAAGCACAGGCAGCAAGCACATGCAGCACAGCAAAGGCAGCACAGCAAGCACAGGCAGCTTGCACAGGCAGCATAGCAAGCACAGCAAACACAGGCAGCACAGCAATCACAGGCAGCACAGCAAGCACAAACAGCAAGCATAGGCAGCACAGCAAGCACAGGCAGCAAGCACAGGCAGCACAGCAAGCACAGGCAGCAAGCACAGGCAGCACAGCAAGCACAGCAAGCACAGGCAGCACAACAAGCACAGGCGGCACAGCAAGCACAGGCAGCAAGCACAGGCAGCAAGCACAGGCAGCACAGCAAGCACAAACAGCAAGCATAGGCAGCACAGCAAGCACAGGCAGCAAGCACAGGCAGCATAGCAAGCACAGCAAGCACAGGCAGCCCAACAAGCACAGGCGGCACAGCAAGCACAGGCAGCAAGCATAGGCAGCAAGCAAAGGCAGCACAGCAAGCACAAACAGCAAGCACAAACAGCAAGCATAGGCAGCACAGCAAGCACAGGCAGCAAGCACAGGCAGCACAGCAAGCACAGGCAGCAAGCACAGGCAGCACAGCACAAGCAGCACAGCAAGCACAGGCAGCTCAGCCAGCTCAGGCAGCACAGCAAGCACAGGCGGCACAGCAAGCACAGGCAGCAAGCATAGGCAGCAAGCAAAGGCAGCACAGCAAGCACACGCAGCGCAGCAAACACAGGCAGCACAGCAAGCACAGACAGCACAGCAAGCACAGGCAGCAAGCACAAGCAGCACAGCAAGCACAGGCAGCAAGCACAGGCAGCTCAGGCAGCTCAGGCAGCACAGCAAGCACAGGCAGCACAGCAAGCACAGGCAGCAAGCACAGGCAGCAAGCAAAGGCAGCACAGCAAGCACAGGCAGCAAGCACGGGCAGCAAAGCAAGCACAGGCAGCATAGCAAGCACAGCAAGCACAGGCAGCACAACAAGCACAGGCGGCACATCAAGCACAGGCAGCAAGCACAGGCAGTAAGCAAAGGCAGCACAGCAAGCACAGGCAGCACAGCAAGCACAGGCAGCAAGCACAGGCAGCACTGGCAGCACAGGCAGCAAGCACAGGCAGCACAGCAAGCACAGGCAGCACAGCAAGCACAGGCAGCAAGCACAAGCAGCACAGCAAGCACAGGCAGCAAGCACAGGCAGCAAGCAAAGGCAGCACAGCAAGCACAGGCAGCACAGCAAGCACAGGCAGCAAGCACAGGCAGCACTGGCAGCACAGGCAGCAAGCACAGGCAGCACAGCAAGCACAGGCAGCACAGCAAGCACAGGCAGCAAGCACAAGCAGCACAGCAAGCACAGGCAGCAAGCACAGGCAGCACAGCAAGCACAGGCAGCACAGCAAGCACAAACAGCAAGCATAGGCAGCACAGCAAGCACAGGCAGCCCAACAAGCACAGGCGGCACGGGAAAGCACAGGCAGCAAGCACAGGCAGCACAGCAAGCACAAACAGCAAGCATAGGCAGCACAGCAAACACAGGCAGCAAGCACAGGCAGCATAGCAAGCACAGCAAGCACAGGCAGCCCAACAAGCACAGGCGGCACAGCAAGCACAGGCAGCAAGCATAGGCAGCAAGCAAAGGCAGCACAGCAAGCACAGGCAGCAAGCACAGGCAGCACAGCAAGCACACGCAGCGCAGCAAGCACAGGCAGCAAGCACAGGCAGCACAGCAGGCACAGGCAGCAAGCACAGGCAGCACAGCAAGCACAGGCAGCAAGCACAGGCAGCACAGCAAGCACAAACAGCAAGCACAGGCAGCACAGCAAGCACAGGCAGCACAGCAAGCACAAACAGCAATCATAGGCAGCACAGCAAGCACAGGCAGTAAGCACAGGCAGCATAGCAAGCACAGGCGGCCCAACAAGCAAAGGCGGCACAGCAAGCACAGGCAGCAAGCACAGGCAGCAAGCACAGGCAGCAAGCACAGGCAGCACAGCAAGCACAGGCAGCAAGCACAGGCAGCACAGCAAGCACAAACAGCAAGCATAGGCAGCACTGCAAGCACAGGCAGCAAGCACAGGCAGCCCAACAAGCACAGGCGGCACAGCAAGCACAGGCAGCAAGCACAGGCAGCAAGCAAAGGCAGCACAGCAAGCACAGGCAGCAAACACAGGCAGCACAGGCAGCAAGCACAGGCAGCACAGCAAGCACAGGCAGCACAGCAAGCACAGGCAGCAAGCACAGGCAGCATTGCAAGCACAGGCAGCAAGCACAGGCAGCAAGCCCAGGCAGCACAGCAAGCACAGGCAGCAAGCACATGCAGCACAGCAAAGGCAGCACAGCAAGCACAGGCAGCTTGCACAGGCAGCATAGCAAGCACAGCAAACACAGGCAGCACAGCAAGCACAGGCAGCACAGCAAGCAAAGGCAGCAAGCACAAACAGCAAGCACAGGCAGCAAGCACAGGCAGCAAGGACAAGCACAGGCAGCAAGCACAGGCAGCAAGCACAGGCAGCAAGCACAGGCAGCAAGCACAGTCAGCGCAGCAAGCACAGGCAGCACAGCAAGCAAAGGCAGCACGGCAAGTACAGCAAGCACAGGCAGCACAGCAAGCACAGGCAGCAAGCACAGGCAGCAAGCACAGGCAGCAAGCACAGGCAGCACACCAAGCACAGGCAGCACAGCAAGCACAGGCAGCAAGCACAGGCAGCAAGCACAGGCAGCATGCACAGGCAGCACAGGCAGCACAGCAAGCACAGGCAGCAAGCACAGACAGCACAGCAAGCACAGGCAGCAAGCACAGGCAGCACAGCAAGTACAGGCAGCAAGCACAGGCAGCACAGCAAGCACAGGCAGCAAGCACAGGCAGCACAGCAAGTACAGGCAGCAAGCACAGGCAGCACAGCAAGCACAGGCAGCAAGCACAGGCAGCACAGCAAGCACAGGCAGCACAGCAAGCACAGGCATGTTTGAAACCCGCAAAATAGCTCGACGAGATGTGTTCGTTTTAGCGATTCTGGGGGAAGTGCAGAAGGGTCAAGCTCCGTCCTCTTTCCAACAGGCAAAGCCTGCTCCGATCTTCGGCGAGATTCACTCTCGCATTTGTTAACAATGCTTACTCTTACTGAGAAGCAGGTCAATGCACCGGCCGCCGAGGTAAACATATGATCCGCGACTCTCGGCGCCTCCAAAAACAGGTGACACAGCAACGCACTGTCGTGTGCCACTGTCGAATTACCGCGTGTTATGGGCGAAATCAAACGCATCGCTAACAGGCAGCACAGCAAGCACAGGCAGCAAGCACAGGCAGCACAGCAAGCACAGGCAGCAAGCACAGGCAGCACAGCAAGCACAGGCAGCAAGCACAGGCAGCAAGCACAGGCAGCACAGCAAGCACAAACAGCAAGCACAGGCAGCACAGCAAGCACAGGCAGCACAGCAAGCACAAACAGCAAGCACAGGCAGCACAGCAAGCACCTGGCAGCAAGCACTGGCAGCACAGCAAGCACAGGCAGCAAGCACAGGCAGCACAGCAAGCACAGGCAGCACAGCAAGCACGTGCAGCTTGCACAGGCAGCATAGCAAGCACAGCAAGCACAGGCAGCAAGCACAGGCAGCACAGCAAGCACAAACAGCAAGCACAGGCAGCACAGCAAGCACAGGCAGCACAGCAAGCACAGGCAACAAGCACAGGCAGCACAGCAAGCACAGGCAGCAAGCACAGGCAGCACAGCAAGCACAGGCAGCAAGCACAGGCAGCACAGCAAGCACAGGCAGCACAGCAAGCACAGGCAGCAAGCACAGGCAGCACAGCAAGCACAGGCAGCAAGCACAGGCAGGACAGGCAGCACAGCAAGCACAGGCAGTACAGGCAACTAGCACAGGCATCTTAGAAACCCGCAAAATAGCTTGACGAGATGTGTTCGTTTTAGCGATTCTGGGGGAAGTGCAGAGGGGTCAAGCTCCGTCTTCTTTCCAACAGGCAAAGCCTGCTCCGATCTTCGGCGAGATTCACTCTCGCATTTGTTTACAATGCTTACTCTTACTGAGACGCATGTCAATGCACCGGCCGCCGAGGTAAACATATGATCCGCGACTCTCGGCGCCTCCAAAAACAGGTGACACAGCAACGCACTGTCGTGTGCCACTGTCGAATTACCGCATGTTATGGGCGAAATCAAATGCATCGCTAACAGGCAGCACAGCAAGCACAGGCAGCAAGCACAGGCAGAACAGAAAGCACAGGCAGCAAGCACAGGCAGCACAGCAAGCACAGGCAGCAAGCACAGGCAGCACAGCAAGCACAAACAGCAAGCACAGGCAGTACATCAAGCACAGGCAGCACAGCAAGTACAGCAAGCACAGGCAGCAAGCCCAGGCAGCACAGCAAGCACAGGCAGCACAGCAAGCACAGGCAACACAGTAAGCACAGGCAGCAAGCACAGGCAGCACAGGCAGCACAGCAAGCACAGGCAGCAAGCACAGGCATGTTAGAAACCCGCAAAATAGCTCGACGAGATGTGTTCGTTTTAGCGATTCTGGGGGAAGTGCAGAGGGGTCAAGTTCCGTCCTCTTTCCAACAGGCAAAGCCTGCTCCGATCTTCGGCGAGATTCACTCTCGCATTTGTTTACAATGCTTACTCTTACTGAGACGCATGTCAATGCACCGGCCGCCGAGGTAAACATATGATCCGCGACTCTCGGCGCCTCCAAAAACAGGTGACACAGCAACGCACTGTCGTGTGACACTGTCGAATAACCGCGTGTTATGGGCGAAAGCAAATGCATCGCTAACAGGCAGCACAGCAAGCACAGGCACCACAGCAAGCACAGGCAGCACAGCAAGCACAGGCATGTTAGAAACCCGCAAAATAGCTCGACGAGATGTGTTCGTTTTAGCGATTCTGGGGGAAGTGCAGAGGGGTCAAGCTCCGTCCTCTTTCCAACAGGCAAACCCTGCTCCGATCTTCGGCGAGATTCACTCTCGCATTTGTTAACAATGCTTACTCTTACTGAGACGCAGGTCAATGCACCGGCCGCCGAGGTAAACATATGATCCGCGACTCTCGGCGCCTCCAAAAACAGGTGACACAGCAAGGCACTGTCGTGTGCCACTGTCGAATTACCGCGTGTTATGGGCGAAATCAAATGCATCGCTAACAGGCAGCACAGCAAGCACAGGCAGCAAGCACAGGCAGCACAGCAAGCACAGGCAGCAAGCACACGCAGCACACCAAGCACAGGCAGCAAGCACAGGCAGCACAGCAAGCACAGGCAGCAAGCACAGGGAGCACAGCAAGCACAGGCAGCAAGCACAGGCAGCACAGGCAGCACAGCAAGCACAGGCAGCAAGCACAGGGAGCACAGCAAGCACAGGCAGCAAGCACAGGCAGCTCAGGCAGCACAGCAAGTACAGGCAGCAAGCACAGGCAGCACACCAAGCACAGGCAGCACAGCAAGCACAGGCAGCACAGGCAGCACAGGCAGCACAGCAAGCACAGGCAACACAGTAAGCACAGGCAGCAAGCACAGGCAGCACAGCAAGTACAGCAAGCACAGGCAGCAAGCACAGGCAGCACAGCAAGCACAGGCAGCTTGCACAGGCAGCATAGCAAGCACAGCAAGCACAGGCAGCAAGCACAGGCAGCACAGCAAGCGCAGCAAGCACAAGCAGCACAGCAAGCACAGGCAGCAAGCACGGGCAGCACAGCAAGCACAGGCAGCGCAGCAAGCACAGACAGCACAGCAAGCACAGGCAGCTTGCACAGGCAGCATAGCAAGCACAGCAAGCACAGGCAGCACAGCAAGCACAGGCAGCAAGCACAGGCAGCATAGCAAGCACAGGCAGCAAGCACAGGCAGCACAGCAAGCACAGGCAGCAAGCACAGGCAGCATAGCAAGCACAGCTAGCACACGCAGCACAGCAAGCAGAGACAGCAAGCACAGGCAGCAAGCACAGGCAGCACAGCAAGCACAGGCAGCACAGCAAGCACAGGCAGCACAGCAAGCACAGGCAGCAAGCACAGGCAGCACAGCAAGCACAGGCAGCAAGCACAGGCAGCAAGCACAGGCAGCACAGCAAGCACAGGCAGCACAGCAAGCACAAACAGCAAGCATAGGCAGCACAGCAAGCACAGGCAGCAAGCACAGGCAGCCCAACAAGCACAGGCGGCACAGGCAGCACAGGCAGCAAGCACAGGCAGCACAGCAAGCACAGGCAGCAAGCGCAGGCAGCAAGCACAGGCAGCACAGCAAGCACAGGCAGCTTGCACAGGCAGCATAGCAAGCACAGCAAGCACAGGCAGCAAGCACAGGCAGCACAGCAAGCACAGGCAGCACAGCAAGCACAGGCAGCAAGCGCAGGCAGCACAGCAGGCACAGGCAGCATAGCAAGCACAGAAAGCACAGGCAGCAAGCACAGGCAGCACAGCAAGCACAGGCAGCACCGCAAGCACAGGCAGCAAGCACAGGCAGCACAGGCAGCACAGCAAGCACAGGCAGCAAGCACAGGCAGCACAGCAAGCACAGGCAGCGCAGCAAGCACAGGCAGCACAACAAGCACAGGCAGCACAGCAAGCGCAGGGAGCAAGCACAGGCAGCACAGCAAGCACAGGCACCAAGCACAGGCAGCATAGCAAACACGGGCAGCACAGCAAGCACAGGCAGCAAGCACAGGCAGCACAGCAAGCACAGGCAGCAAGCACAGGCAGCACAGCAAGCACAGGCAGCAAGCACAGGCAGCATAGCAAGCACAGGCAGCAAGCACAGGCAGCACAGCAAGCACAGGCAGCAAGCACAGGCAGCATAGCAAGCACAGGCAGCAAGCACAGGCAGCACAGCAAGCACAGGCAGCAAGCACAGGCAGCATAGCAAGCACAGGCAGCACAGCAAGCACAGGCAGCGCAGCAAGCACAGGCAGCAAGCACAGGCAGCACAGCAAGCACAGGCAGCACAGCAAGCACCGTCAGCAAGCACAGACAGCACAGCAAGCACAGGCAGCACAGGCAGCAAGCACAGGCAGCATAGCAAGCACAGGCAGCAAGCACAGGCAGCACAGCAAGCACAGGCAGCAAGCCCAGGCAGGAAGCACAGGCAGCACAGCAAGCACAGGCAGCGCAGCAAGCACAGGCAGCAAGCACAGGCAGCACAGCAAGCACAGGCAGCACAGCAAGCACCGTCAGCAAGCACAGACAGCACAGCAAGCACAGGCAGCACAGCAAGCACAGGCAGCACAGCAAGCACAAACAGCAAGCATAGGCAGCACAGCAAGCACAGGCAGCAAGCACAGGCAGCATAGCAAACACGGGCAGCACAGCAAGCACAGGCAGCAAGCACAGGCAGCACAGCAAGCACAGGCAGCAAGCACAGGCAGCACAGCAAGCACAGGCAGCAAGCACAGGCAGCAAGCACAGGCAGCACAGCAAGCACAGGCAGCAAGCACAGGCAGCATAGCAAGCACAGCTAGCACACGCAGCACAGCAAGCAGAGACAGCAAGCACAGGCAGCAAGCACAGGCAGCACAGCAAGCACAGGCAGCAAGCACGGGCAGCACAGCAAGGACAGGCAGCACAGCAAGCACAGGCAGCTTGCACAGGCAGCACAGCAAGCACAGGCAGCAAGCACAGGCAGCAAGCACAGGCAGCAAGGTCAGGCAGCACAGCAAGCACAGGCAGCACAGCAAGCACAGGCAGCAAGCACAGGCAGCACAGCAAGCACAGATAGCACAGCAAGCACAAACAGCAAGCACAGGCAGCACAGCAAGCACAGGCAGCTTGCACAGGCAGCATAGCAAGCACAGCAAGCACAGGCAGCAAGCACAGGCAGCACAGCAAGCACAGGCAGCAAGCGCAGGCAGCACAGCAGGCACAGGCAGCATAGCAAGCACAGAAAGCACAGGCAGCAAGCACAGGCAGCACAGCAAGCACAGGCAGCACAGCAAGCACAGGCAGCACAGGCAGCAAGCACAGGCAGCACGGAAACCACAGGCAGCACAGCAAGCACAGGCAGCAAGCACAGGCAGCACAGCAAGCACAGGCAGCAAGCACAGGCAGCACAGCAAGCACAGGCAGCAAGCACAGGCAGCATAGCGAGCACAGGCAGCAAGCACAGGCAGCACACCAAGCACAGACAGCAAGCACAGGCAGCTCAGGCAGCTCAGGCAGCACAGCAAGCACAGGCAGCACAGCAAGCACAGGCAGCAAGCACAGCAGCACTGGCAGCACAGGCAGCAAGCACAGGCAGCACAGCAAGCACAGGCAGCAAGCACAAGCAGCACAGCAAGCACAGGCAGCAAGCACAGGTAGCACAGCAAGCACAGGCAGCACAGCAAGCACAAACAGCAAGCATAGGCAGCACAGCAAGCACAGGCAGCCCAACAAGCACAGGCGGCACGGGCAAGCACAGGCAGCAAGCACAGGCAGCACAGCAAGCACAAACAGCAAGCATAGGCAGCACAGCAAGCACAGGCAGCAAGCACAGGCAGCATAGCAAGCACAGCAAGCACAGGCAGCCCAACAAGCACAGGCGGCACAGCAAGCACAGGCAGCCCAACAAGCACAGGCGGCACGGGCAAGCACAAGCAGCAAGCACAGGCAGCACAGCAAGCACAAACAGCAAGCATAGGCAGCACAGCAAGCACAGGCAGCAAGCACAGGCAGCATAGCAAGCACAGCAAGCACAGGCAGCCCAACAAGCACAGGCGGCACAGCAAGCACTGGCAGCAAGCATAGGCAGCAAGCAAGGGCAGCACAGCAAGCACAGGCAGCACAGCAAGCACAGGCAGCAAGCACAGGCAGCATAGCAAGCACAGCAAGCACAGGCAGCCCAACAAGCACAGGCGGCACAGCAAGCACAGGCAGCAAGCATAGGCAGCAAGCAAAGGCAGCACAGCAAGCACAGGCAGCACAGCAAGCACAGGCAGCAAGCACAGGCAGCACAGCAAGCACACGCAGCGCAGCAAACACAGGCAGCACAGCAAGCACAGACAGCACAGCAAGCACAGGCAGCAAGCACAAGCAGCACAGCAAGCACAGGCAGCTCAGCCAGCTCAGGCAGCACAGCAAGCACAGGCGGCACAGCAAGCACAGGCAGCAAGCATAGGCAGCAAGCAAAGGCAGCACAGCAAGCACACGCAGCGCAGCAAACACAGGCAGCACAGCAAGCACAGACAGCACAGCAAGCACAGGCAGCAAGCACAAGCAGCACAGCAAGCACAGGCAGCAAGCACAGGCAGCTCAGGCAGCTCAGGCAGCACAGCAAGCACAGGCAGCACAGCAAGCACAGGCAGCAAGCACAGGCAGCAAGCAAAGGCAGCACAGCAAGCACAGGCAGCAAGCACGGGCAGCACAGCAAGCACAGGCAGCATAGCAAGCACAGCAAGCACAGGCAGCACAACAAGCACAGGCGGCACATCAAGCACAGGCAGCAAGCACAGGCAGTAAGCAAAGGCAGCACAGCAAGCACAGGCAGCACAGCAAGCACAGGCAGCAAGCACAGGCAGCACTGGCAGCACAGGCAGCAAGCACAGGCAGCACAGCAAGCACAGGCAGCACAGCAAGCACAGGCAGCAAGCACAAGCAGCACAGCAAGCACAGGCAGCAAGCACAGGCAGCAAGCAAAGGCAGCACAGCAAGCACAGGCAGCACAGCAAGCACAGGCAGCAAGCACAGGCAGCACTGGCAGCACAGGCAGCAAGCACAGGCAGCACAGCAAGCACAGGCAGCACAGCAAGCACAGGCAGCAAGCACAAGCAGCACAGCAAGCACAGGCAGCAAGCACAGGCAGCACAGCAAGCACAGGCAGCACAGCAAGCACAAACAGCAAGCATAGGCAGCACAGCAAGCACAGGCAGCCCAACAAGCACAGGCGGCACGGGAAAGCACAGGCAGCAAGCACAGGCAGCACAGCAAGCACAAACAGCAAGCATAGGCAGCACAGCAAACACAGGCAGCAAGCACAGGCAGCATAGCAAGCACAGCAAGCACAGGCAGCCCAACAAGCACAGGCGGCACAGCAAGCACAGGCAGCAAGCATAGGCAGCAAGCAAAGGCAGCACAGCAAGCACAGGCAGCAAGCACAGGCAGCACAGCAAGCACACGCAGCGCAGCAAGCACAGGCAGCAAGCACAGGCAGCACAGCAGGCACAGGCAGCAAGCACAGGCAGCACAGCAAGCACAGGCAGCAAGCACAGGCAGCACAGCAAGCACAAACAGCAAGCACAGGCAGCACAGCAAGCACAGGCAGCACAGCAAGCACAAACAGCAATCATAGGCAGCACAGCAAGCACAGGCAGTAAGCACAGGCAGCATAGCAAGCACAGGCAGCCCAACAAGCAAAGGCGGCACAGCAAGCACAGGCAGCAAGCACAGGCAGCAAGCACAGGCAGCAAGCACAGGCAGCACAGCAAGCACAGGCAGCAAGCACAGGCAGCACAGCAAGCACAAACAGCAAGCATAGGCAGCACTGCAAGCACAGGCAGCAAGCACAGGCAGCCCAACAAGCACAGGCGGCACAGCAAGCACAGGCAGCAAGCACAGGCAGCAAGCAAAGGCAGCACAGCAAGCACAGGCAGCAAACACAGGCAGCACAGGCAGCAAGCACAGGCAGCACAGCAAGCACAGGCAGCACAGCAAGCACAGGCAGCAAGCACAGGCAGCATTGCAAGCACAGGCAGCAAGCACAGGCAGCAAGCCCAGGCAGCACAGCAAGCACAGGCAGCAAGCACATGCAGCACAGCAAAGGCAGCACAGCAAGCACAAACAGCAAGCATAGGCAGCACAGCAAGCACAGGCAGCAAGCACAGGCAGCCCAACAAGCACAGGCGGCACAGCAAGCACAGGCAGCAAGCACAGGCAGCAAGCAAAGGCAGCACAGCAAGCACAGGCAGCAAACACAGGCAGCACAGCAAGCACAGGCAGCAAGCACAGGCAGCACAGCAAGCACAGGCAGCAAGCACAGGCAGCACAGCAAGCACAGGCAGCAAGCACAGGCAGCATTGCAAGCACAGGCAGCAAGCACAGGCAGCAAGCCCAGGCAGCACAGCAAGCACAGGCAGCAAGCACATGCAGCACAGCAAAAGCAGCACAGCAAGCACAGGCAGCTTGCACAGGCAGCATAGCAAGCACAGCAAACACAGGCAGCACAGCAATCACAGGCAGCACAGCAAGCACAAACAGCAAGCATAGGCAGCACAGCAAGCACAGGCAGCAAGCACAGGCAGCACAGCAAGCACAGGCAGCAAGCACAGGCAGCACAGCAAGCACAGCAAGCACAGGCAGCACAACAAGCACAGGCGGCACAGCAAGCACAGGCAGCAAGCACAGGCAGCAAGCACAGGCAGCACAGCAAGCACAAACAGCAAGCATAGGCAGCACAGCAAGCACAGGCAGCAAGCACAGGCAGCATAGCAAGCACAGCAAGCACAGGCAGCCCAACAAGCACAGGCGGCACAGCAAGCACAGGCAGCAAGCATAGGCAGCAAGCAAAGGCAGCACAGCAAGCACAGGCAGCACAGCAAGCACAGGCAGCAAGCACAGGCAGCACAGCAAGCACACGCAGCGCAGCAAACACAGGCAGCACAGCAAGCACAGGCAGCACAGCAAGCACAGGCAGCAAGCACAAGCAGCACAGCAAGCACAGGCAGCAAGCACAGGCAGCTCAGCCAGCTCAGGCAGCACAGGCAGCAAGCACAGGCAGCACTGGCAGCACAGGCAGCAAGCACAGGCAGCACAGCAAGCACAGGCAGCACAGCAAGCACAGGCAGCAAGCACAAGCAGCACAGCAAGCACAGGCAGCAGCAACAGGCAGCTCAGGCAGCTCAGGCAGCACAGCAATCACAGGCAGCACAGCAAGCACAGGCAGCAAGCACAGGCAGCACTGGCAGCACAGGCAGCAAGCACAGGCAGCACAGCAAGCACAGGCAGCACAGCAAGCACAGGCAGCACAGCAAGCACAAACAGCAAGCATAGGCAGCACAGCAAGCACAAACAGCAAGCACAGGCGGCACAGCAAGCACAGGCAGCAAGCATAGGCAGCAAGCAAAGGCAGCACAGCAAGCACAGGCAGCACAGCAAGCACAGGCAGCAAGCACAGGCAGCTCAGCCAGCTCAGGCAGCACAGGCAGCAAGCACAGGCAGCACTGGCAGCACAGGCAGCAAGCACAGGCAGCACAGCAAGCACAGGCAGCACAGCAAGCACAGGCAGCAAGCACAAGCAGCACAGCAAGCACAGGCAGCAAGCACAGGCAGCACAGCAAGCACAAACAGCAAGCATAGGCAGCACAGCAAGCACAGGCAGCAAGCACAGGCAGCCCAACAAGCACAGGCGGCACAGCAAGCACAGGCAGCAAGCACAGGCAGCAAGCAAAGGCAGCACAGCAAGCACAGGCAGCAAACACAGGCAGCACAGCAAGCACAGGCAGCAAGCACAGGCAGCACAGCAAGCACAGGCAGCAAGCACAGGCAGCACAGCAAGCACAGGCAGCAAGCACAGGCAGCATTGCAAGCACAGGCAGCAAGCACAGGCAGCAAGCCCAGGCAGCACAGCAAGCACAGGCAGCAAGCACATGCAGCACAGCAAAGGCAGCACAGCAAGCACAGGCAGCTTGCACAGGCAGCATAGCAAGCACAGCAAACACAGGCAGCACAGCAATCACAGGCAGCACAGCAAGCACAAACAGCAAGCATAGGCAGCACAGCAAGCACAGGCAGCAAGCACAGGCAGCACAGCAAGCACAGGCAGCAAGCACAGGCAGCACAGCAAGCACAGCAAGCACAGGCAGCACAACAAGCACAGGCGGCACAGCAAGCACAGGCAGCAAGCACAGGCAGCAAGCACAGGCAGCACAGCAAGCACAAACAGCAAGCATAGGCAGCACAGCAAGCACAGGCAGCAAGCACAGGCAGCATAGCAAGCACAGCAAGCACAGGCAGCCCAACAAGCACAGGCGGCACAGCAAGCACAGGCAGCAAGCATAGGCAGCAAGCAAAGGCAGCACAGCAAGCACAAACAGCAAGCACAAACAGCAAGCATAGGCAGCACAGCAAGCACAGGCAGCAAGCACAGGCAGCACAGCAAGCACAGGCAGCAAGCACAGGCAGCACAGCAAGCACAAACAGCAAGCACAGGCAGCACAGCAAGCACAGGCAGCACAGCAAGCACAAACAGCAATCATAGGCAGCACAGCAAGCACAGGCAGTAAGCACAGGCAGCATAGCAAGCACAGACAGCAAGCACAGGCAGCACAGCAAGCAAAGGCAACAAGCACAGGCTGCACAGGCAGCATAGCAAGCACAGGCAGCACAGGAAGCAAGCACAGGCAGCACAGCAAGCACAGGCAGCAAGCACAGGCAGCAAGCACAGGCAGCACAGGCAGCACAGCAAGCACAGGCAGCAAGCACAGGCATGTTAGAAACCCGCAAAATAGCTCGACGAGATGTGTTCGTTTTAGCGATTCTGGGGGAAGTGCAGAGGGGTCAAGCTCCGTCCTCTTTCCAACAGGCAAAGCCTGCTCGGATCTTCGGCGAGATTCACTCTCGCATTTGTTTACAATGCTTACTCTTACTGAGACGCTGGTCAATGCACCGGCCGCCGAGGTAAACATATGATCCGCGACTCTCGGCGCCTCCAAAAACAGGTGACACAGCAACGCATTGTCGTGTGCCACTGTCGAATTACCGCGTGTTAAGGGCGAAATCAAATGCATCGCTAACAGGCAGCACAGCAAGCACAGACAGCAAGCACAGGCAGCAAGCACAGGCAGCACAGCAAGCACAGGCAGCAAGCACAGGTAGCACAGCAAGCACAGGCAGCAAGCACAGGCAGCACAGCAAGCACAGGCAGCAAGCAAATGCAGCACAGCAAGCACAGGCAGCACAGCAAGCACAGGCAGCATAGCAAGCACAGCAAGCACAGGCAGCCCAACAAGCACAGGCGGCACAGCAAGCACAGGCAGCCCAACAAGCACAGGCGGCACGGGCAAGCACAGGCAGCAAGCACAGGCAGCACAGCAAGCACAAACAGCAAGCATAGGCAGCACAGCAAGCACAGGCAGCAAGCACAGGCAGCATAGCAAGCACAGCAAGCACAGGCAGCCCAACAAGCACAGGCGGCACAGCAAGCACTGGCAGCAAGCATAGGCAGCAAGCAAGGGCAGCACAGCAAGCACAGGCAGCACAGCAAGCACAGGCAGCAAGCACAGGCAGCATAGCAAGCACAGCAAGCACAGGCAGCCCAACAAGCACAGGCGGCACAGCAAGCACAGGCAGCAAGCATAGGCAGCAAGCAAAGGCAGCACAGCAAGCACAGGCAGCACAGCAAGCACAGGCAGCAAGCACAGGCAGCACAGCAAGCACACGCAGCGCAGCAAACACAGGCAGCACAGCAAGCACAGACAGCACAGCAAGCACAGGCAGCAAGCACAAGCAGCACAGCAAGCACAGGCAGCTCAGCCAGCTCAGGCAGCACAGCAAGCACAGGCGGCACAGCAAGCACAGGCAGCAAGCATAGGCAGCAAGCAAAGGCAGCACAGCAAGCACACGCAGCGCAGCAAACACAGGCAGCACAGCAAGCACAGGCAGCAAGCACAAGCAGCACAGCAAGCACAGGCAGCAAGCACAGGCAGCTCAGGCAGCTCAGGCAGCACAGCAAGCACAGGCAGCACAGCAAGCACAGGCAGCAAGCACAGGCAGCAAGCAAAGGCAGCACAGCAAGCACAGGCAGCAAGCACAGGCAGCACAGCAAGCACAGGCAGCATAGCAAGCACAGCAAGCACAGGAAGCACAACAAGCACAGGCGGCACAGCAAGCACAGGCAGCAAGCACAGGCAGCAAGCAAAGGCAGCACAGCAAGCACAGGCAGCACAGCAAGCACAGGCAGCAAGCACAGGCAGCACTGGCAGCACAGGCAGCAAGCACAGGCAGCACAGCAAGCACAGGCAGCAAGCACAAGCAGCACAGCAAGCACAGGCAGCACAGCAAGCACAAACAGCAAGCATAGGCAGCACAGCAAGCACAGGCAGCCCAACAAGCACAGGCGGCACGGGCAAGCACAGGCAGCAAGCACAGGCAGCACAGCAAGCACAAACAGCAAGCATAGGCAGCACAGCAAGCACAGGCAGCAAGCACAGGCAGCATAGCAAGCACAGCAAGCACAGGCAGCCCAACAAGCACAGGCGGCACAGCAAGCACAGGCAGCAAGCATAGGCAGCAAGCAAAGGCAGCACAGCAAGCACAGGCAGCACAGCAAGCATACGCAGCGCAGCAAGCACAGGCAGCAAGCACAGGCAGCACAGCAGGCACAGGCAGCAAGCACAGGCAGCACAGCAAGCACAGGCAGCAAGCACAGGCAGCACAGCAAGCACAAACAGCAAGCACAGGCAGCACAGCAAGCACAGGCAGCACAGCAAGCACAAACAGCAATCATAGGCAGCACAGCAAGCACAGGCAGTAAGCACAGGCAGCATAGCAAGCACAGGCAGCCCAACAAGCAAAGGCGGCACAGCAAGCACAGGCAGCAAGCACAGGCAGCAAGCACAGGCAGCACAGCAAGCACAGGCAGCAAGCACAGGCAGCACAGCAAGCACAGGCAGCAAGCACAGGCAGCACAGCAAGCACAAACAGCAAGCATAGGCAGCACAGCAAGCACAGGCAGCAAGCACAGGCAGCCCAACAAGCACAGGCGGCACAGCAAGCACAGGCAGCAAGCACAGGCAGCAAGCAAAGGCAGCACAGCAAGCACAGGCAGCAAACACAGGCAGCACAGCAAGCACAGGCAGCAAGCACAGGCAGCACAGCAAGCACAGGCAGCAAGCACAGGCAGCACAGCAAGCACAGGCAGCATTGCAAGCACAGGCAGCAAGCACAGGCAGCAAGCCCAGGCAGCACAGCAAGCACAGGCAGCAAGCACATGCAGCACAGCAAAGGCAGCACAGCAAGCACAGGCAGCTTGCACAGGCAGCATAGCAAGCACAGCAAACACAGGCAGCACAGCAAGCACAGGCAGCACAGCAAGCACAGGCAGCACAGCAAGCACAGACAGCAAGCACAGGCAGCACAGCAAGCAAAGGCAACAAGCACAGGCTGCACAGGCAGCATAGCAAGCACAGGCAGCACAGGAAGCAAGCACAGGCTGCACAGCAAGCACAGGCAGCAAGCACAGGCAGCAAGCACAGGCAGCACAGGCAGCACAGCAAGCACAGGCAGCAAGCACAGGCATGTTAGAAACCCGCAAAATAGCTCGACGAGATGTGTTCGTTTTAGCGATTCTGGGGGAAGTGCAGAGGGGTCAAGCTCCGTCCTCTTTCCAACAGGCAAAGCCTGCTCGGATCTTCGGCGAGATTCACTCTCGCATTTGTTTACAATGCTTACTCTTACTGAGACGCTGGTCAATGCACCGGCCGCCGAGGTAAACATATGATCCGCGACTCTCGGCGCCTCCAAAAACAGGTGACACAGCAACGCATTGTCGTGTGCCACTGTCGAATTACCGCGTGTTAAGGGCGAAATCAAATGCATCGCTAACAGGCAGCACAGCAAGCACAGACAGCAAGCACAGGCAGCAAGCACAGGCAGCAGAGCAAGCACAGGCAGCAAGCACAGGTAGCACAGCAAGCACAGGCAGCAAGCACAGGCAGCACAGCAAGCACAGGCAGCAAGCAAATGCAGCACAGCAAGCACAGGCAGCACAGGCAGCAAGCACAGGCAGCACAGCAAGCACAGGCAGCACAGCAAGCACAAACAGCAAGCATAGGCAGCACAGCAAGCACAGGCAGCACAGCAAGCACAGGCAGCAAGGCAAGCACAGCAAGCGCAGGCAGCTCAACAAGCACAGGCGGCACAGCAAGCACAGGCAGCAAGCATAGGCAGCAAGCAAAGGCAGCACAGCAAGCACAGGCAGCACAGCAAGCACAGGCAGCAAGCACAGGCAGCACAGCAAGCACACGCAGCGCAGCAAACACAGGCAGCACAGCAAGCACAGATAGCACAGCAAGCACAGGCAGCAAGCACAAGCAGCACAGCAAGCACAGGCAGCAAGCACAGGCAGCTCAGCCAGCTCAGGCAGCACAGCAAGCACAGGCGGCACAGCAAGCACAGGCAGCACAGCAAGCACAGGCAGCAAGCACAGGCAGCATAGCAAGCACAGCAAGCACAGGCAGCAAGCACAGGCAGCAAGCAAAGGCAGCACAGCAAGCACAGGCAGCACAGCAAGCACAGACAGCACAGCAAGCACAGGCAGCAAGCACAAGCAGCACAGCAAGCACAGGCAGCAAGCACAGGCAGCTCAGCCAGCTCAGGCAGCACAGCAAGCACAGGCAGCAAGCACAGGCAGCACAGCAGGCACAGGCAGCATAGCAAGCACAGCAAGCACAGGCAGCACAACAAGCACAGGCGGCACAGCAAGCACAGGCAGCAAGCACAGGCAGCAAGCAAAGGCAGCACAGCAAGCACAGGCAGCACAGCAAGCACAGGCAGCACAGCAAGCACAGGCAGCAAGCACAGGCAGCACTGGCAGCACAGGCAGCAAGCACAGGCAGCACAGCAAGCACAGGCAGCACAGCAAGCACAGGCAGCAAGCACAAGCAGCACAGCAAGCTCAGGCAGCAAGCACAGGCAGCACAGCAAGCACAGGCAGCACAGCAAGCACAAACAGCAAGCATAGGCAGCACAGCAAGCACAGGCAGCCCAACAAGCACAGGCGGCACGGGCAAGCACAGGCAGCAAGCACAGGCAGCACAGCAAGCACAAACAGCAAGCATAGGCAGCACAGCAAGCACAGGCAGCAAGCACAGGCAGCATAGCAAGCACAGCAAGCACAGGCAGCCCAACAAGCACAGGCGGCACAGCAAGCACAGGCAGCAAGCATAGGCAGCAAGCAAAGGCAGCACAGCAAGCACAGGCAGCAAGCACAGGCAGCACAGCAAGCACACGCAGCGCAGCAAGCACAGGCAGCAAGCACAGGCAGCACAGCAGGCACAGGCAGCAAGCACAGGCAGCACAGCAAGCACAGGCAGCAAGCACAGGCAGCACAGCAAGCACAAACAGCAAGCACAGGCAGCACAGCAAGCACAGGCAGCACAGCAAGCACAAACAGCAATCATAGGCAGCACAGCAAGCACAGGCAGTAAGCACAGGCAGCATAGCAAGCACAGGCAGCCCAACAAGCAAAGGCGGCACAGCAAGCACAGGCAGCAAGCACAGGCAGCAAGCACAGGCAGCACAGCAAGCACAGGCAGCAAGCACAGGCGGCACAGCAAGCACAGGCAGCAAGCACAGGCAGCACAGCAAGCACAAACAGCAAGCATAGGCAGCACAGCAAGCACAGGCAGCAAGCACAGGCAGCCCAACAAGCACAGGCGGCACAGCAAGCACAGGCAGCAAGCACAGGCAGCAAGCAAAGGCAGCACAGCAAGCACAGGCAGCAAACACAGGCAGCACAGCAAGCACAGGCAGCAAGCACAGGCAGCACAGCAAGCACAGGCAGCAAGCACAGGCAGCACAGCAAGCACAGGCAGCAAGCACAGGCAGCACAGCAAGCACAAACAGCAAGCATAGGCAGCACAGCAAGCACAGGCAGCAAGCACAGGCAGCCCAACAAGCACAGGCGGTATAGCAAGCACAGGCAGCAAGCACAGGCAGCAAGCAAAGGCAGCACAGCAAGCACAGGCAGCAAACACAGGCAGCACAGCAAGCACAGGCAGCAAGCACAGGCAGCACAGCAAGCACAGGCAGCAAGCACAGGCAGCACAGCAAGCACAGGCAGCAAGCACAGGCAGCAAGCACAGGCAGCAAGCCCAGGCAGCACAGCAAGCACAGGCAGCAAGCACATGCAGCACAGCAAAGGCAGCACAGCAAGCACAGGCAGCAAGCACAGGCAGCACAGCAAGCACAGGCAGCAAGCACAGGCAGCACAGCAAGCACAAACAGCAAGCATAGGCAGCACAGCAAGCAAAGGCGGCACAGCAAGCACAGGCAGCAAGCACAGGCAGCAAGCACAGGCAGCACAGCAAGCACAGGCAGCAAGCACAGGCAGCACAGCAAGCACAGGCAGCAAGCACAGGCAGCACAGCAAGCAAAGGCAACAAGCACAGGCTGCACAGGCAGCATAGCAAGCACAGGCAGCACAGGAAGCAAGCACAGGCAGCACAGCAAGCACAGGCAGCAAGCACAGGCAGCAAGCACAGGCAGCACAGGCAGCACAGCAAGCACAGGCAGCAAGCACAGGCAGCACAGCAAGCACAGGCAGTAAGCACAGGCAGCATAGCAAGCACAGGCAGCCCAACAAGCAAAGGCGGCACAGCAAGCACAGGCTGCAAGCACAGGCAGCACAGCAAGCACAAACAGCAAGTATAGGCAGCACAGCAAGCACAGGCAGCAAGCACAGGCAGCCCAACAAGCACAGGCGGCACAGCAAGCACAGGCAGCAAGCACAGGCAGCAAGCAAAGGCAGCACAGCAAGCACAGGCAGCAAACACAGGCAGCACAGCAAGCACAGGCAGCAAGCACAGGCAGCACAGCAAGCACAGGCAGCAAGCACAGGCAGCACAGCAAGCACAGGCAGCAAGCACAGGCAGCATTGCAAGCACAGGCAGCAAGCACATGCAGCAAGCCCAGGCAGCACAGCAAGCACAGGCAGCAAGCACATGCAGCACAGCAAAGGCAGCACAGCAAGCACAGGCAGCTTGCACAGGCAGCATAGCAAGCACAGCAAACACAGGCAGCACAGCAAGCACAGGCAGCACAGCAAGCACAGGCAGCAAGCACAGGCAGCACAGCAAGCAAAGGCAACAAGCAAAGGCTGCACAGGCAGCATAGCAAGCACAGGCAGCACAGGAAGCAAGCACAGGCAGCACAGCAAGCACAGGCAGCAAGCACAGGCAGCAAGCACAGGCAGCACAGGCAGCACAGCAAGCACAGGCAGCAAGCACAGGCAGCACAGCAAGCACAGGCAGTAAGCACAGGCAGCATAGCAAGCACAGGCAGCCCAACAAGCAAAGGCGGCACAGCAAGCACAGGCAGCAAGCACAGGCAGCACAGCAAGCACAAACAGCAAGCATAGGCAGCACAGCAAGCACAGGCAGCAAGCACAGGCAGCCCAACAAGCACAGGCGGCACAGCAAGCACAGGCAGCAAGCACAGGCAGCAAGCAAAGGCAGCACAGCAAGCACAGGCAGCAAACACAGGCAGCACAGCAAGCACAGGCAGCAAGCACAGGCAGCACAGCAAGCACAGGCAGCAAGCACAGGCAGCACAGCAAGCACAGGCAGCAAGCACAGGCAGCATTGCAAGCACAGGCAGCAAGCACAGGCAGCAAGCCCAGGCAGCACAGCAAGCACAGGCAGCAAGCACATGCAGCACAGCAAAGGCAGCACAGCAAGCACAGGCAGCTTGCACAGGCAGCATAGCAAGCACAGCAAACACAGGCAGCACAGCAAGGACAGGCAGCACAGCAAGCACAGACAGCAAGCACAGGCAGCACAGCAAGCAAAGGCAACAAGCACAGGCTGCACAGGCAGCATAGCAAGCACAGGCAGCACAGGAAGCAAGCACAGGCAGCACAGCAAGCACAGGCAGCAAGCACAGGCAGCAAGCACAGGCAGCACAGGCAGCACAGCAAGCACAGGCAGCAAGCACAGGCATGTTAGAAACCCGCAAAATAGCTCGACGAGATGTGTTCGTTTTAGCGATTCTGGGGGAAGTGCAGAGGGGTCAAGCTCCGTCCTCTTTCCAACAGGCAAAGCCTGCTCGGATCTTCGGCGAGATTCACTCTCGCATTTGTTTACAATGCTTACTCTTACTGAGACGCTGGTCAATGCACCGGCCGCCGAGGTAAACATATGATCCGCGACTCTCGGCGCCTCCAAAAACAGGTGACACAGCAACGCATTGTCGTGTGCCACTGTCGAATTACCGCGTGTTAAGGGCGAAATCAAATGCATCGCTAACAGGCAGCACAGCAAGCACAGACAGCAAGCACAGGCAGCAAGCACAGGCAGCACAGCAAGCACAGGCAGCAAGCACAGGTAGCACAGCAAGCACAGGCAGCAAGCACAGGCAGCACAGCAAGCACAGGCAGCAAGCAAATGCAGCACAGCAAGCACAGGCAGCACAGCAAGCACAGGCAGCAAGCACAGGCAGCACAGCAAGCACAGGCAGCACAAACAGCAAGCATAGGCAGCACAGCAAGCACAGGCAGCACAGGCAGCAAGCACAGGCAGCAAGGCAAGCACAGCAAGCGCAGGCAGCTCAACAAGCACAGGCGGCACAGCAAGCACAGGCAGCAAGCATAGGCAGCAAGCATAGGCAGCAAGCAAAGGCAGCACAGCAAGCACAGGCAGCAAGCACAGGCAGCACAGCAAGCACACGCAGCGCAGCAAACACAGGCAGCACAGCAAGCACAGACAGCACAGCAAGCACAGGCAGCAAGCACAAGCAGCACAGCAAGCACAGGCAGCAAGCACAGGCAGCACAGCAAGCACAGGCAGCACAGCAAGCACAGGCAGCAAGCACAGGCAGCACTGGCAGCACAGCCAGCAAGCACAGGCAGCACAGCAAGCACAGGCAGCACAGCAAGCACAGGCAGCAAGCACAAGCAGCACAGCAAGCACAGGCAGCAAGCCCAGGCAGCACAGCAAGCACAGGCAGCACAGCAAGCACAAACAGCAAGCATAGGCAGCACAGCAAGCACAGGCAGCCCAACAAGCACAGGCGGCACGGGCAAGCACAGGCAGCAAGCACAGGCAGCACAGCAAGCACAAACAGCAAGCATAGGCAGCACAGCAAGCACAGGCAGCAAGCACAGGCAGCATAGCAAGCACAGCAAGCACAGGCAGCCCAACAAGCACAGGCGGCACAGCAAGCACAGGCAGCAAGCATAGGCAGCAAGCAAAGGCAGCACAGCAAGCACAGGCAGCAAGCACACGCAGCGCAGCAAGCACAGGCAGCACAGCAAGCACAGGCAGCACAGCAAGCACAAACAGCAATCATAGGCAGCACAGCAAGCACAGGCAGTAAGCACAGGCAGCATAGCAAGCACAGGCAGCCCAACAAGCAAAGGCGGCACAGCAAGCACAGGCAGCAAGCACAGGCAGCAAGCACAGGCAGCACAGCAAGCACAGGCAGCAAGCACAGGCAGCACAGCAAGCACAGGCAGCAAGCACAGGCAGCACAGCAAGCACAAACAGCAAGCATAGGCAGCACAGCAAGCACAGGCAGCAAGCACAGGCAGCCCAACAAGCACAGGCGGCACAGCAAGCACAGGCAGCAAGCACAGGCAGCAAGCAAAGGCAGCACAGCAAGCACAGGCAGCAAACACAGGCAGCACAGCAAGCACAGGCAGCAAGCACAGGCAGCACAGCAAGCACAGGCAGCAAGCACAGGCAGCACAGCAAGCACAGGCAGCAAGCACAGGCAGCATTGCAAGCACAGGCAGCAAGCACAGGCAGCAAGCCCAGGCAGCACAGCAAGCACAGGCAGCAAGCACATGCAGCACAGCAAAGGCAGCACAGCAAGCACAGGCAGCTTGCACAGGCAGCATAGCAAGCACAGCAAACACAGGCAGCACAGCAATCACAGGCAGCACAGCAAGCACAAACAGCAAGCATAGGCAGCACAGCAAGCACAGGAAGCAAGCACAGGCAGCACAGCAAGCACAGGCAGCAAGCACAGGCAGCACAGCAAGCACAGCAAGCACAGGCAGCACAACAAGCACAGGCGGCACAGCAAGCACAGGCAGCAAGCACAGGCAGCAAGCACAGGCAGCACAGCAAGCACAAACAGCAAGCATAGGCAGCACAGCAAGCACAGGCAGCAAGCACAGGCAGCATAGCAAGCACAGCAAGCACAGGCAGCCCAACAAGCACAGGCGGCACAGCAAGCACAGGCAGCAAGCATAGGCAGCAAGCAAAGGCAGCACAGCAAGCACAGGCAGCACAGCAAGCACAGGCAGCAAGCACAGGCAGCACAGCAAGCACACGCAGCGCAGCAAACACAGGCAGCATAGCAAGCACAGGCAGCACAGCAAGCACAGGCAGCAAGCACAAGCAGCACAGCAAGCACAGGCAGCAAGCACAGGCAGCTCAGCCAGCTCAGGCAGCACAGGCAGCAAGCACAGGCAGCACTGGCAGCACAGGCAGCAAGCACAGGCAGCACAGCAAGCACAGGCAGCAAGCACAAGCAGCACAGGCAGCAGCAACAGGCAGCTCAGGCAGCTCAGGCAGCACAGCAATCACAGGCAGCACAGCAAGCACAGGCAGCAAGCACAGGCAGCACTGGCAGCACAGGCAGCAAGCACAGGCAGCACAGCAAGCACAGGCAGCACAGCAAGCACAGGCAGCAAGCACAGGCAGCACAGCAAGCACAAACAGCAAGCATAGGCAGCACAGCAAGCACAAACAGCAAGCACAGGTAGCACAGCAAGCACAGGCAGCACAGCAAGCACAAACAGCAAGCATAGGCAGCACAGCAAGCACAGGCAGCAAGCACAGGCAGCATTGCAAGCACAGGGAGCAAGCACAGGCAGCACAGCAAGCACAAACAGCAAGCACAGGCAGCACAGCAAGCACAGGCAGCACAGCAAGCACAAACAGCAAGCACAAGCAGCAAGCATAGGCAGCACAGCAAGCACAGGCAGCAAGCACAGGCAGCATTGCAAGCACAGGCAGCAAGCACAGGCAGCAAGCCCAGGCAGCACAGCAAGCACAGGCAGCAAGCACATGCAGCACAGCAAAGGCAGCACAGCAAGCACAGGCAGCAAGCACATGCAGCACAGCAAAGGCAGCACAGCAAGCACAGGCAGCAAGCACAGGCAGCACAGCAAGCACAGGCAGCAAGCACAGGCAGCATTGCAAGCACAGGCAGCAAGCACAGGCAGCAAGCCCAGGCAGCACAGCAAGCACAGGCAGCAAGCACATGCAGCACAGCAAAGGCAGCACAGCAAGCACAGGCAGCTTGCACAGGCAGCATAGCAAGCACAGCAAACACAGGCAGCACAGCAATCACAGGCAGCACAGCAAGCACAAACAGCAAGCATAGGCAGCACAGCAAGCACAGGCAGCAAGCACAGGCAGCACAGCAAGCACAGGCAGCAAGCACAGGCAGCACAGCAAGCACAGGCAGCACAACAAGCACAGGCGGCACAGCAAGCACAGGCAGCAAGCACAGGCAGCAAGCACAGGCAGCACAGCAAGCACAAACAGCAAGCATAGGCAGCACAGCAAGCACAGGCAGCAAGCACAGGCAGCATAGCAAGCACAGCAAGCACAGGCAGCCCAACAAGCACAGGCGGCACAGCAAGCACAGGCAGCAAGCATAGGCAGCAAGCAAAGGCAGCACAGCAAGCACAGGCAGCAAGCACAGGCAGCACAGCAAGCACACGCAGCGCAGCAAACACAGGCAGCACAGCAAGCACAGGCAGCACAGCAAGCACAGGCAGCAAGCACAAGCAGCACAGCAAGCACAGGCAGCAAGCACAGGCAGCTCAGCCAGCTCAGGCAGCACAGGCAGCAAGCACAGGCAGCACTGGCAGCACAGGCAGCAAGCACAGGCAGCACAGCAAGCACAGGCAGCACAGCAAGCACAGGCAGCAAGCACAAGCAGCACAGCAAGCACAGGCAGCAGCAACAGGCAGCTCAGGCAGCTCAGGCAGCACAGCAATCACAGGCAGCACAGCAAGCACAGGCAGCAAGCACAGGCAGCACTGGCAGCACAGGCAGCAAGCACAGGCAGCACAGCAAGCACAGGCAGCAAGCACAGGCAGCACAGCAAGCACAAACAGCAAGCATAGGCAGCACAGCAAGCACAAACAGCAAGCACAGGCGGCACAGCAAGCACAGGCAGCAAGCATAGGCAGCAAGCAAAGGCAGCACAGCAAGCACAGGCAGCACAGCAAGCACAGGCAGCAAGCACAGGCAGCACAGCAAGCACACGCAGCGCAGCAAGCACAGGCAGCAAGCACAGGCAGCACAGCAGGCACAGGCAGCAAGCACATGCAGCACAGCAAGCACAGGCAGCAAGCACAGGCAGCACAGCAAGCACAAACAGCAAGCACAGGCAGCACAGCAAGCACAGGCAGCACAGCAAGCACAAACAGCAAGCACAAACAGCAAGCATAGGCAGCACAGCAAGCACAGGCAGCAAGCACAGGCAGCAAGCACAGGCAGCACAGCAAGCACACGCAGCGCAGCAAACACAGGCAGCACAGCAAGCACAGACAGCACAGCAAGCACAGGCAGCAAGCACAAGCAGCACAGCAAGCACAGGCAGCAAGCACAGGCAGCTCAGGCAACTCAGGCAGCACAGCAAGCACAGGCAGCACAGCAAGCAGAGGCAGCAAGCACAGGCAGCAAGCAAAGGCAGCACAGCAAGCACAGGCAGCAAGCACAGGCAGCACAGCAAGCACAGGCAGCATAGCAAGCACAGCAAGCACAGGCAGCACAACAAGCACAGGCGGCACAGCAAGCACAGGCAGCAAGCAAAGACAGCACAGCAAGCACAGGCAGCACCGCAAGCACAGGCAGCACAGCAAGCACAGGCAGCAAGCACAGGCAGCACTGGCAGCACAGGCAGCAAGCACAGGCAGCACAGGCAGCACAGCAAGCACAGGCAGCAAGCACAAGCAGCACAGCAAGCACAGGCAGCAAGCACAGGCAGCACAGGCGGCACAGCAAGCATAGGCAGCAAGCACAGGCAGCAAGCAAAGGCAGCACAGCAAGCACAGGCAGCACCGCAAGCACAGGCAGCACAGCAAGCACAGGCAGCAAGCACAGGCAGCACTGGCAGCACAGGCAGCAAGCACAGGCAGCACAGGCAGCACAGCAAGCACAGGCAGCAAGCACAAGCAGCACAGCAAGCACAAGCAGCACAGCAAGCACAGGCAGCACAGCAAGAACAGGCAGCACAGCAAGCACAAACAGCAAGCATAGGCAGCACAGCAAGCACAGGCAGCCCAACAAGCACAGGCGGCACGGGCAAGCACAGGCAGCAAGCACAGGCAGCACAGCAAGCACAAACAGCAAGCATAGGCAGCACAGCAAGCAAGGGCAGCAAGCACAGGCAGCATAGCAAGCACAGCAAGCACAGGCAGCCCAACAAGCACAGGCGGCACAGCAAGCACAGGCAGCAAGCATAGGCAGCAAGCAAAGGCAGCACAGCAAGCACAGGCAGCACAGCAAGCACAGGCAACAAGCACAGGCAGCACAGCAAGCACACGCAGCGCAGCAAGCACACGCAGCGCAGCAAGCACAGGCAGCAAGCACAGGCAGCACAGCAGGCACAGGCAGCAAGCACAGGCAGCACAGCAGGCACAGGCAGCAAGCACAGGCAGCACAGCAAGCACAAACAGCAAGCACAGGCAGCACAGCAAGCACAGGCAGCACAGCAAGCACA
>CAWWDK010000163.1:0-42078 GCA_963942575.1 Priocnemis perturbator
GTCCAATTCGTTCAAGAACTCTCGTATCTCGGACATCCGCGAGTGTTTCGCGTCGAAAATGTGGTCCCCGTCTGTTTAGACGCTAAAAACGCGTATGACACTTGATTCGCACGAATCCGTTGAGAAATGGCCGAGATACGCCGTGTTACACTTCCGGACGATGAAATCTTGCTAGTTCTCACGTTTTGCAAGCGAAAGGCACGATGTACCGCGTTTCGTTCAATTCGTTCAAGAACTCTCATATCTCGGACATCCGCGAGTGTTTCGCGTCGAAAACGTGGTCCCCGTCTGTTTTAAACGCTAAAAACGCGTGTGACACTTGATTCGCACGAATCCGTTAAGAAATGGCCGAGATACGCCGTGTTACACTTCCGGACGATGAAATCTTGCTAGTTCTCACGTTTTGCAAGCGAAACGCACGATGCACCGTGTTTCGTTCAATTCGTTCAAGAACTCTCGTATCTCGGACATCCGCGAGTGTTTCGCGTCGAAAACGTGGTCCCCATCTGTTTTAGACGCTAAAAACGCGTATGACACTTGATTCGCACGAATCCGTTGAGAAATGGCCAAGATACGCCGTGTCACAATTCCGGAAGATGAATTCGTTCAATTCGTTCAAGAACTCTCGTATCTCGGACATCCGCGAGTGTTTCGCGTCGAACACGTGGTCCCCATCTGTTTTAGACGCTAAAAACGCGTATGACACTTGATTCGCACGAATCCGTTGAGAAATGGCCGAGATACGCCGTGTTACACTTCCAGACGATGAATTCGTTCAATTCGTCCAAGAACTATCGTATCTCGGACATCCGCGAGTGTTTCGCATCGAAAACGTGGTCCCCGTCTGTTTTAGACGCTAAAAACGCGTATGACACTTGATTCGCACGAATCCGTTGAGAAATGGCCGAGATACGCCGTGTTACACTTCCGAGCGATGAATTCGTTGAATTCGTTCAAGAACTCTCGTATCTCGGACATCCGCGAGTGTTTCGCCTCGAAAACGTGGTCCCCGTCTGTTATAGACGCTAAAAACGCGTATGACACTTGATACGCACGAATCCGTTGAGAAATGGCCGAGATACCCCGTGTTACACTTCCGGACGATGAAATCTTGCTAGTTCTCACGTTTTGCAAGCGAAACGCACGATGCACCGCGTTTCGTCCAATTCGTTCAAGAACTCTCGTATCTCGGACATCCGCGAGTGTTTCGCGTCGAAAATGTGGTCCCCCGTCTGTTTTAGACGCTAAAAACGCGTATGACACTTGATTCGCACGAATCCGTTGAGAAATGGCCGAGATACGCCGTGTTACACTTCCGGACGATGAAATCTTGCTAGTTCTCACGTTTTGCAAGCGAAAGGCACGATGTACCGCGTTTCGTTCAATTCGTTCAAGAACTCTCATATCTCGGACATCCGCGAGTGTTTCGCGTCGAAAACGTGGTCCCCGTCTGTTTTAAACGCTAAAAACGCGTGTGACACTTGATTCGCACGAATCCGTTAAGAAATGGCCGAGATACGCCGTGTTACACTTCCGGACGATGAAATCTTGCTAGTTCTCACGTTTTGCAAGCGAAACGCACGATGCACCGTGTTCGTTCAATTCGTTCAAGAACTCTCGTATCTCGGACATCCGCGAGTGTTTCGCGTCGAAAACGTGGTCCCCATCTGTTTTAGACGCTAAAAACGCGTATGACACTTGATTCGCACGAATCCGTTGAGAAATGGCCAAGATACGCCGTGTCACAATTCCGGAAGATGAATTCGTTCAATTCGTTCAAGAACTCTCGTATCTCGGACATCCGCGAGTGTTTCGCGTCGAACACGTGGTCCCCGTCTGTTTTAGACGCTAAAAACGCGTATGACACTTGATTCGCACGAATCCGTTGAGAAATGGCCGAGATACGCCGTGTTACACTTCCAGACGATGAATTCGTTCAATTCGTCCAAGAACTATCGTATCTCGGACATCCGCGAGTGTTTCGCATCGAAAACGTGGTCCCCGTCTGTTTTAGACGCTAAAAACGCGTATGACACTTGATTCGCACGAATCCGTTGAGAAATGGCCGAGATACGCCGTGTTACACTTCCGAGCGATGAATTCGTTGAATTCGTTCAAGAACTCTCGTATCTCGGACATCCGCGAGTGTTTCGCCTCGAAAACGTGGTCCCCGTCTGTTATAGACGCTAAAAACGCGTATGACACTTGATACGCACGAATCCGTTGAGAAATGGCCGAGATACGCCGTGTTACACTTCCGGACGATGAAATCTTGCTAGTTCTCACGTTTTGCAAGCGAAACGCACGATGCACCGCGTTTCGTTCAAATCGTTCAAGAACTCTCGTATCTCGGACATCCGCGAGTGTTTCGCGTCGAAAACGTGGTCCCCGTCTGTTTTAGACGCTAAAAACGCGTATGACACTTGATTCGCACGAATCCGTTGAGAATTGGCCGAGATACGCCGTGTTACACTTCCGGACGATGAAATCTTGCTAGTTCTCACGTTTTGCATGCGAAACGCACGATGCATCGCGTTTGGTTCAATTCGTTCAAGAACTCTCGTATCCCGGACATCCGCGAGTGTTTCGCGTCGAAAACGTGGTCCCAGTCTGTTTTAGACGCTAAAAACGCGTATGACACTAGATTCGCACGAATCCGTTGAGAAATGGCCGAGATACGCCGTGTTGCATTTCCGGTCCTCGAATTCGTTCAATTCGTTCAAGAACTCTCGTAACTCGGACATCCGTGAGTGTTTCGCGTCGAAAACGTGATCCCCGTCCGTTTTAAAACGCTAAAGACGCGTATGACACTTGATTCACACGAATCCGTTGAGAAATGGCCGAGATACGCCGTGTTACACTTCCGGACGATGAATTCGTTCAATTCGTTCAAGAACTCTCGTATCCGGACATCCGCGAGTGTCTCGCGTCGAAAACGTGGTCCCCGTCTGTTTTAGACGCTAAAAACGCGAATGACACTTGATAAGCACGAAACCGTTGAGAAATGGCCGAGATACGCCGTGTTGCACTTCCGGACGATGAATTCGTTCAATTCGTTCAAGAACTCTCGTATCTCGGACATCCGCGAGTGTTTCGCGTCGAAAACGTGGTCTCCGTCTGTTTTAGACGCTAAAAACGCGTATGACACTTGATTCCCACGAATCCTTTGAGAAATGGCCGAGATACGCCGTGTTACCCTTCCGGACGATGAATTCGTTCAATTCGTTCAAGAACTATCGTATCTCGGACATCCGCGAGTGTTTCGCGTCGAAAACGTGGTCTCCGTCTGTTTTAGACGCAATAAACGCGTATGACACTTGATTCGAACGAATCCGTTGAGAAATGGCCGAGATACGCTGTGTTACACTTCCGAACGATGAATTCGTTCAATTGGTTCAAGAACTCTCGTATCTCGGACATCCGCGAGTGCTTCGCTTCGAAAACGTGGTCCCCGTGTGTTTTAGACGCTAAAAACGCGTATGACACTTGATTCGCACGAATCCGTTGAGAAATGGCCGAGATACGCCGTGTTACCCTTCCGGACGATGAATTCGTTCAATTCGTTCAAGAACTATCGTATCTCGGACATCCGCGAGTGTTTCGCGTCGAAAACGTGGTCTCCGTCTGTTTTAGACGCAATAAACGCGTATGACACTTGATTCGAACGAATCCGTTGAGAAATGGCCGAGATACGCTGTGTTACACTTCCGAACGATGAATTCGTTCAATTGGTTCAAGAACTCTCGTATCTCGGACATCCGCGAGTGCTTCGCTTCGAAAACGTGGTCCCCGTGTGTTTTAGACGCTAAAAACGCGTATGACACTTGATTCGCACGAATCCGTTGAGAAATGGCCGAGATACGCCGTGTTACACTTCCGGACGATGAAATCTTGCTAGTTCTTACGTTTTGCAAACGAAACGCACCAATGCACCGCGATTCGTTCAATTCGTTCAAGAACTCTCGAATCTCGGACATCCGCGAGTGTTTCGCGTCGAAAACGTGGTCCCAGTCTGTTTTAGACGCTAAAAACGCGTATGACACTTGATTCGCACGAATCCGTTGACAAATGGCCGAGATACGCCGTGTTACACTTCCGGACGGTGAAATCTTGCTAGTTCTCACGTTTTACGAGCGAAACGCTCGATGCACCGCGTTTCGATCAATTCGTTCAAGAACTCTCGTATCTCGGCCATCCGCGGGTGTTTCGCGTCGAAAACGTTGTCCGCGTGCGTTTTAGACGGTAAAAACGCGTATGACACTTGATTCGCACGAATCCGTTGAGAAATGGCCGAGATACGCCGTGTCACAATTCCGGAAGATGAATTCGTTCAATTCGTTCAAGAACTCTCGTATCTCGGACATCCGCGAGGGTTTCGCGTCAAAAACGTGGTCCCCGTCTGTTTTAGACGCTAAAAACGCGTATGACACTTGATTCGCACGAATCCGTTGAGAAAAGGCCGAGATACGCCGTGTTGCACTTCCGGACGATGAATTCGTTCAATCCGTTCAAGAACTCTCGTATCTCGGGCATCCGCGAGTGTTTCGCGTCGAAAACGTGGTCCCGGTCTGTTTTAGACGCTAAAAACGCGTATGACACTTGATTCGCACCAATCCGTTGAGAAATGGCCGAGATACGCCATGTTACACTTCCGGACGATGAAATCTTGCTTGTTCTCACGTTTTGCAAGCGAAACGCACGATGCACTGCGTTTCGTTCAATTCGCTCAAGAACTCTCGTATCTCGGACATCCGCGAGTGTTTCGCGTCGAAAACGTGGTCCCCGTCTGTTTTAGACGCTAAAAACGCGTATGACACTTGATTCGCACGAATCCGTTGAGAAATGGCCGAGATACGCCGTGTTACACTTCCGGACGATGAATTCGTTCAATTCGTCCAAGAACTCTCGTATCTCGGACATCCGCGAGTGTTTCGCGTCGAAAACGTGGTCCCCGTCTGTTTTAGACGCTAAAAACGCGTATGACACTTGACTCGCACGAATCGGTTGAGAAATGGCCGAGATACGCCGTGTTACACTTCCGGACGATGAAATCTTGCTAGTTCTCACGTTTTGCAAGCGACACGCACGATGCACCGCCTTTCGTACAATTCGTTCAAGAACTCTCGTATCTTGGACATCCGCGAGTGTTTCGCGTCGAAAACGTTCTCCCCGTCTGTTTTAGACGCTAAAAACGAGTATGACACTTGATTCGCACGAATCCGTTGAGAAATGGCCGAGATACGCCGTGTTGCACTTCCGGACGATGAATTCGTTCAATTCGTCCAAGAACTCTCGTATCTCGGACATCCGCGAGAGTTTCGCGTCGAAAACGTGGTCCCCGTCTGTTTTAGACGCTAAAAACGCGTATGACACTTGATTCGCACCAATCCGTTGAGAAATGGCCGAGATACGCCGTGTTACACTTCCGGACGATGAAATCTTGCTTGTTCTCACGTTTTGCAAGCGAAACGCACGATGCACCGCGTTTCGTTCAATTCGTTCAAGAACTCTCGTATCTCGGACATCCGCGAGTGTTTCGCGTCGAAAACGTGGTCCCCGTCTGTTTTAGACGCTAAAAACGCGTATGACACTTGATTCGCACCAATCCGTTGAGAAATGGCCGAGATACGCCGTGTTACACTTCCGGACGATGAATTCGTTCAATTCGTCCAAGAACTCTCGTATCTCGGACATCCGCGAGTGTTTCGCGTCGAAAACGTGGTCCCCGTCTGTTTTAGACGCTAAAAACGCGTATGACACTTGACTCGCACGAATCCGTTGAGAAATGGCCGAGATACGCCGTGTTACACTTCCGGACGATGAAATCTTGCTAGTTCTCACGTTTTGCAAGCGACACGCACGATGCACCGCCTTTCGTACAATTCGTTCAAGAACTCTCGTATCTTGGACATCCGCGAGTGTTTCGCGTCGAAAACGTTCTCCCCGTCTGTTTTAGACGCTAAAAACGAGTATGACACTTGATTCGCACGAATCCGTTGAGAAATGGCCGAGATACGCCGTGTTGCACTTCCGGACGATGAATTCGTTCAATTCGTCCAAGAACTCTCGTATCTCGGACATCCGCGAGAGTTTCGCGTCGAAAACGTGGTCCCCGTCTGTTTTAGACGCTAAAAACGCGTATGACACTTGATTCGCACCAATCCGTTGAGAAATGGCCGAGATACGCCGTGTTACACTTCCGGACGATGAAATCTTGCTTGTTCTCACGTTTTGCAAGCGAAACGCACGATGCACCGCGTTTCGTTCAATTCGTTCAAGAACTCTCGTATCTCGGACATCCGCGAGTGTTTCGCGTCGAAAACGTGGTCCCCGTCTGTTTTAGACGCTAAAAACGCGTATGACACTTCATTCGCACGAATCCGTTGAGAAATGGCCGAGATACGCCGTGTTGCACTTCCGGACGATGAATTCGTTCAATTCGTTCAAGAACTCTCGTATCTCGGACATCCGCGAGTGTTTCGCGTCGAAAACGTGGTCCCCGTCTGTTTTAGAGGCTAAAAACGCGGATGACACTTGATTCGCACGAATCCGTTGAGAAATGGCCGAGATACGCCGTGTTACACTTCCGAGACGATGAATTCATTCAATTCGTTCAAGAACTTTCGTATCTCGGACATCCGCGAGTGTTTAGCGTCGAAAACGTGGTCCCCGTCTGTTTTAGACGCTAAAAACGCGTATGACACTTGATTCGCACGAATCCGTTGAGAAATGGCCGAGATACGCCGTGTTACACTTCCGGACGATGAATTCGTTCAATTCGTTCAAGAACTCTCGTATCTCGGACATCCGCGAGTGTTTCGCGTCGAAAACGTGGTCTCCGTCTGTTTTAGACGCTAAAAACGCGTATGGCATTTGATTCGCACGAATCCGTTGAGAAATGGCCGAGATACGCCGTGTTACACTTCCGGACGATGAATTCGTTCAATTCGTTCAAGAACTCTCGTATCTCGGACATCCGCGAGTTTTCGCGTCGAAAACGTGGTCTCCGTCTGTTTTAGACGCTAAAAACGCGTATGGCATTTGATTCGCACGAATCCGTTGAGAAATGGCCGAGATACGCCGTGTTACACTTCCGGACGATGAAATCTTGCTTGTTCTCACGTTTTGCAAGCGAACCGCACGATGCACCGCATTTCGTTCATTTCGTTCAAGAACTCTCGTATCTCGGACATCCGCGAATGTTTCCCGCCGAAAACGTGGTCCCCATCTGTTTTAGACGCTAAAAACGCGTATGACACTTGATTCGCACGAATCCGTTGAGAAATGGCCGAGATACGCCGTGTTACACTTCCGGACGATGAAATCTTGCTTGTTCTCACGTTTTGCAAGCGAACCGCACGATGCACCGCATTTCGTTCATTTCGTTCAAGAACTCTCGTATCTCGGACATCCGCGAATGTTCTGTTACGTCCTCCGTTTTTCGGCACCCTGCGTACACCGGGTATACCGGGGATCGGAAGACAGACGAAGTGACCGGCCTGATAAGAGATTTGACGTGTCAGCGGAGCGGCTCGCTGAGACGTCGCACGCGCCTAAATATACTCGGTGTCCTGATTCGACACTAAATGGCGCTCCAAAACGTTCGTTCTCCGTCTCGATCGCCATGTCGATTTGGGTGCTCTTCACGAAGGCATCGTCGAGGCTTTCATAACCCTGTACCCGCAGTCTCAATTGTATTTCTGGCGGCAAGCCGTTTACGAACCCGTCTAGAGTGTCTACTTCTATACTTTCCCTTATCCCGAGGTCGAGGTTTCCGTGGAGTGTCCGTTCTCCCTCGGTAATAACGGCTTTTAATTCTTTTGCGCGCTTAACGTAGTCCCACATGTGTTCGTGGGGCCCCTTTACTAAATTTGCCAACTCCCCGCGATATTGGTTCGTCGATTTTGTGGGTCCAAAACCGCTCTTTAATTTTTCCGTTAAATCCCTAATTCCGAAGATATCCGTATCCTCGACCCCGTGAGACGCGTGTCCGCGTAGCTTAAGTAATATCATTTGTGTTAAACTGGCTTCCAAACGCGACGGAAGCAGTTCGCGTGCCCGTTCGCAGGCGCGGCAGAATTGGAGCACGGGCATTGAGTAACCGTCGTAGATCGGGACCATCTCTAACGCTTCCTTGATTCCCATCGCGGCGGCGGACACAGGGGATTGGGGCTTTCTAGGAGCGGCCCGACGACTTCTGGTGTCGCGGACATCGGGCATTCCAGGTTCTCCCGCTGGAATCGCCTGTGTCTCTTCTCCCGAGTGCTCCGTCGCTTCACGAAGTAGGAGCTTCAAGGAGCTCACTATCTGTGGGAGACTGGCCTCTACGGATTTCTTCGCGGTACTAGTTTCGGCCCGTAGGTCTTGTAACGCAGCGGTCTTTTCCGCCAATTCTCGCTTTTTGACATTTAGTTTTCCTTGCAATTGGGCTACCTCCTCATCGGTGAGGTACCGTCCCTTCGCGTGATTTTGCTCTTGCGACATTTTGTTTTCTTTGCCGAACAAATATTAACCGATCAAATCATCACATCCCACTTCTGACACAAAATTTTATACGTCTACTGTTACGTCCTCCGTTTTTCGGCACCCTGCGTACACCGGGTATACCGGGGATCGGAAGACAGACGAAGTGACCGGCCTGATAAGAGATTTGACGTGTCAGCGGAGCGGCTCGCTGAGACGTCGCACGCGCCTAAATATACTCGGTGTCCTGATTCGACACTAAACCTACGTGTATCCTCGCGTCCGACTGGTTACGGCGCGGAAGTGTGGGCGTAGCTGGTGACTCGCAATTACACCAACCCGAGAATCTATTCGCGTCCGAATGGTTACGGCACAGGCAATGTGAGCGTCGCTGGTGACTCGGGATTACACCAACCTGAGAATCTACTCGCGTCCGAATGGTTACGGCACAGGCAATGTGGGCGTAGCTGGTGACTCGGAATTACACCAACCCGAGAATCTACTCGCGTCCGAATGGTTACGGCACAGGCAATGTGGGCGTAGCTGGTGACTCGGAATTACACCAACCCGAGAATCTACTCGCGTCCGAATGGTTACGGCACAGAAAGTATGGGCGTCGCTGGTGACTCGTAATTACACCAACCCGAGAATCTACTCGCGTCCGAATGGTTACGGCACAGAAAGTATGGGCGTCGCTCGTGACTCGGAATTACACCAACCCGAGAATCTACTCGCGTCCGAATGGGTACGGCACTGGCAATGTCGGCGTAGCTGGTGACTCGGAATTACACCAACCCAAGAATCTATTCGCGTCCGAATGGTTACGGCACAGAAAGTATGGGCGTCGCTGGTGACTCGGGGTGCTCTCTGGTTATGGGTTTGAGCGGGAGAATAGTTGCGATCCGTGGATACGACCACTGACCTCGGCCCCGAACCGTGGTGCGCCGAAAGTGGTTGAGGGGCCACGATCGTAGCGAGGGGGTCCGGCGCGGGCCAACGAAACCTGTGAGCTGAAGTCGCAGCAAAAGAGTTGCTGAGGGGTTACCGGAACTCAGAGGTTCGACGGTGCCCACGGAATTGCTCGTGAGACGACTCAGGCACAGCCTTGAAGGCGGCAGCAAGGACCACTCGACTTATGCGCACGGCGATTTCGGTATCGCGGGAAGAAAAGGGGTGAGATCCCCTGTCTAATGACACTCAGAGAACACTCCGATAACCAAGTTTTACGCGGGTGTACGTGTAGTGTTGCGAGGATGGGTGTGCAGTGGGTAATTCACGATCCTGTGTACATGCTGTTTATTGGTTGATCGAACCCTACAATTTGGAGTGGACGGCTCCACTTCGTTATCGCGACCGGAGAATCGGAGATTGAGACTAGACGCAGTGTCTCGATCACGCAAGTTACTTGTAATTAGTTGAATTTCAAAGGCTTCACCACGCTGGTTGCCTAGAATGGTCCGAATTGCAAAGACTGCTTGGTTACACAAACCTGGTGTTGCCTGACGAGATACAGGAACAATGGCACTGATTCTACCGCGTTGGTTGTTCACTTAGACTTAACTTGGTTCTATTGACTCGACTCGACTTGACTTGATTATATTCGTTACACTTGATTCACTTGAAAGATACCGAAGGTAAATAGTAAGTCGGGTGTTACGCTTCGCACCCGCACTTGAATTCTCTATACCCGAACAACGGTGCAGTTCGGAGCACTGCACCCAAAGAAGTGAATTGAAGTAAAACGTTCAAGAGTAAGTCACAAGTCCCGAACAGTAAGTCGCGGTAAGTGGTGACCAAGAGTGCGCGTACAGGTATTTGCCGTAACCAAGAGTGTCCGAAGAGGGTCTCGTACTGCCCTATATAGACGCCGTGCTCCGCTGAGCGGCATTCGCATGCTGACACTGCATCAGCGTTATATCCTGGGAACGGCGGGACAGGTGCCTTTCCCAGGACTTAATCGTACGTGTCTTATCTTAAATAAGGGTCCGTGAGAACCATGCTGCATTCCTAAAGTTAGATTAGAGCAAATCTTAGAACTATCGAGCGAACGGGAGACTGCAGCGAGAATGATCGATTAGTTATTCTTGAATAATTTAGAAAAGCGAAAAATTGTGGCGGGTGGAGGACGTAGGACGTAACAGTTTCCCGCCGAAAACGTGGTCCCGTCTGTTTTAGACGCTAAAAACGCGTATGACACTCGATTCGCACGAATCCGTTGAGAAATGGCCGAGATACGCCGTGTTGCACTTCCGGACGATGAATTCGTTCAATTCGTTCAAGAACTCTCGTATCTCGGACATCCGCGAGTGTTTCGCGTCGAAAACGTGGTCCCCGGCTGTTTTAGACGCTAAAAACGCGTATGACACTTGATTCGCACGAATCCGTTGAGAAATGGCCGAGATACGCCGTGTTGCACTTCCGGACGATGAATTCGTTCAATTCGTTCAAGAACTCTCGTATCTCGGACATCCGCAAGTGTTTCGCGTCGAAAACGTGGTCCCCGCCTGTTTTAGACGCTAAAAACGCGTATGACACTTCACTCGCACGAATCCGTTGAGAAATGGCCGAGATACGCCGTGTTACACTTCCGGACGATGAACTCTTGCTAGTTCTCACGTTTTGCAAGCGAAACGCACGATGCACCGCGTTTCGTTCAATTCGTTCAAGAACTCTCGTATCTCGGACATCCGCGGGTATTTCGCGTCGAAAACGTGGTCCCCGTCTGTTTTAGACGCTAATAACGCGAATGACACTTGATTCGCACGAATCCGTTGAGAAATGGCCGAGATACGCCGTGTTACACATCCAGACCATGAATTCGTTCAATTCGTTCAAGAACTCTCGTATCTCGGACATCCGTGAGTGTTTCGCGTCGAAAACGTGGTCCCCGTCTGTTTTAGACGCTAAAAACGCGTATGACACTTGATTCGCACAAATCCGTTGAGAAATGGCCGAGATACGTCGTGTTACACTTCCGGAAGATGAAATCTTGCTAGTTCTCACGTTTTACAAGCGAAACACACGATGCACCGCGTTTCGTTCAATTCGTTCAACAACTGTCGTATCTCGGACATCCGCGAGTGTTTCGCGTCGAAAACGTAGTCCCCGTCTGTTTTAGACGCTAAAAACGCGTATGACACTTGATTCGCACGAATCCGTTGAGAAATGGCCGAGATACGCCGTGTTACCCTTCCGGACGATGAAATCATGCTAGTTCTCATGTTTTGCAAGCGAAACGCACGATGCACCGCGTTTCGTTCAATTCGTTCAAGAACTCTCGTATATCGGACATCCGCGAGTGTTTCGCGTCGAAAACGTGGTCCCCGGCTGTTTTAGACGCTAAAAACGCGTATGACACTTGATTCGCACGAATCCGTTGAGAAATGGCCGAGATACGCCGTGTTGCACTTCCGGACGATGAATTCGTTCAATTCGTTCAAGAACTCTCGCATCTCGGACATCCGCGAGTGTTTCGCGTCGAAAACGTGGTCCCCGTCTGTTTTAGACGCTAAAAATGCGTATGACCCTTGATTCGCACGAATCCGTTGAGAAATGGCCGAGATACGTCGTGTTACACTTCCGGACGATGAAATCTTGCTAGTTCTCACGTTTTGCAAGCGAAACGCACGATGCACTGCGTTTCGTTCAATTCGTTCAAGAACTCTCGTATCTCGGACATCCGCGAGTATTTCGCGTCGAAAACGTGGTCCCCGTCTGTTTTAGACGCTAAAAACGCATGACATTTGATTCGCACGAATCCGTTGAGAAATGGCCCAGATACGCCGTGTTGCACTTCCGGACGATGAATTCGTTCAATTCGTTCAAGAACTCTCGTATTTCGGACATCCGCCAGTGTTTCGCGTCGAAAACGTGATTCACGTGCGTTTTAGACGCTAAAAACGCGTATGACCCTTGATTCGCACGAATCCGTTGAGAAATGGCCGAGATACGCCGTGTTACACTTCCGGACGATGAAATTTTGCTAGTTCTCACGTTTTGCAAGCGAAACGCACGATGCACCGCGTTTCGTTCAATTCCATCAAGAACTCTCGTATCTCGGACTTCCGCGAGTGTCTCGCGTCGAAAACGTGGTCCCCGTCTGTTTTAGACGCTAAAAACGCGTATGACACTTGATTCGCACAAATCCGTTGAGAAATGGCCGAGATACGCCGTGTTACACTTCCGGAGGATAAATCTTGCTAGTGTAGGGATTGAATGGCAAGGAATGAGTTTTTGGGTAAATAAAAGGAAGCGCCAAGGCACCGCTATATTTGTCCAGATCTACACTCTACACTATAAGTTCACGCTTTCTTTTCGTATTCTTAATCTTTCGCTCTTAATCGTCTCGTCTCGGTTTCTCAACTGTCCCGCGGATCGCACCTCTCCTCATCGATTCCGTCCCCCCCGCGCACTCTCAGACACGCCGCTCACTTCTTTCCGCGGGACACATTCGCGGGTCAACGCACTCACACGCTTTTCACACACACATTCATACCTACTCGTACTCAGAATCAATTCATACACACACATTCATGCCTAGTCGCACTCATCGTCACTCTAGCCCTAGCCAATCCTACAATCGGCCATTCTGACAAACATCTGGCCTCAGATGTCGATGTCCGGAAAGTCAACGTCTAGCTCGAGTCGTCGTCATCGAGGGCGGCGTCCGTCCACCTCTTCATATGATCCGCCGCTGTGGATGTCCGACGCGGGCCTTCGTGTTCCCCAACCTTTTCTACGAGGTATCGGTCGTGCCGCAATCGCTTTGAGACTCGGTACGGGCCCAGAAACTTTGACGCGAACTTCAACCCAGGACCGAGTTGCGTACGTCGTATGGCTACTACATCGTCCTCGCTGTAAACTTCCGTTTCCTTTCGCTTTCTATTATAGGTCCGACGATTTTCCTCCTGAACGTGCTGGATAATTGTCTTGGCTTGGCGGCGTACTTCATCACGCTTTTCTTGGAATTGCGCTGCTATGTCCTCCTCTATAATTTCTTTTATTTGTGGATCGTCCTTGCTTCGCATGCGCGTCCCAAATAATAAATAAAAGGGCGACATGCCCGTGCTCCGGCTGGGCACGTGATTCAAATACTTTTGAGTGGTCTCCACGTACTTGTGCCACTCACTCGGGTTGGGTGCGGCCAGCTTCGAAAGTATCGGAATTAAGCTTCGATTTACTCGCTCCACTTGACCGTTTCCTCTGGGAATTCCGGTCACTATTTTAATATGTTGAATTCCTTCGTCGATGCAGTATTCCTCAAATTCATGGGACGTGAAAGCTGATCCTCTATCGGACACAATCCTTCTCGGGTTCCCAAAAATCGCTGCCTGCT
Organism: Priocnemis perturbator; assembly: GCA_963942575.1. NCBI lineage: Eukaryota > Metazoa > Arthropoda > Insecta > Hymenoptera > Pompilidae > Priocnemis > Priocnemis perturbator. Next base: position 13,799 of record CAWWDK010000163.1, read on the forward strand.
TCCTAAGGTGAGACAGTGTTTCGGATGTGCTTGTCGTCTTTGAAGGGTACAGCCAGGTAAACTTGGTGAAGGAGTCTATAACTACAAGTATATGCTTGTACGATTTCTTAGTAGAAGCCATTGGTCCTACGTGATCCACATGGTATGTGTCCATAGGGAGTTCCCCTTTTTCTACCGGGTGGAGTAGCCCTTCCTGTTTGCCCGATTTCCGCTCCGCAAGGATACAGTCGATGCAATTATGTATAAACTTATTGACTTTATCTCGCATGTTATTGAACCAATAGTCTCGCTTAATTAAGGCCTCGGTTTTTGCCGTTCCGAAGTGTCCTTGTTCGTGTACACGCCTTATAATACTATTTTGCATCAACTTCGGAACCACAATTAGACGTTCCCCTCCGGATTCCATACGCAGGATATCGTTTTCTAAGAAATACCCATTAGACACCCCGTCCCCGACAAGCTTCCTTAGACGCACTAACTCGGCATCCTCGACCTGTGCCCTTCTCAATCTTAAAAGTACGCTATCGTGTTCGTCGACCAACATAGCCATCGGAAGAGGATGTCGACTCAGCGCGTCGGCATGCTTCATACCGCTCCCTGCCCTATGGACTAATGAATAATCAAAATCCTGCAAAAGCAATGCCCATCGGGCCACCCGCGGACAAATGTCCCTTTTGTTCATTGTTAGAGCAAACGCTTTGCAGTCTGTCACGATCTTAAAGGGTGTCCCGATAAGGTAAGCTCTGAATTTCTTAATTGCCTTTATCACGGCTAGCACTTCCAACTCATAGCTTGCGTATTTTTCCTCGGCCGGGGTTGACTTGCCGCTCGCATAAGACACGGGGTGAAACTTCCCATCCTCACTATCTCTTTGGAGCAAAATGGCCCCATAGCCCAAGGAAGAAGCGTCCGTGTGCAACTCCGTTTCGGCGTTGACTCGATATAAATGCAAGACCGGTTCGTCGCTCAAGGCTAATTTTAATTTACAAAACGCTTCCTGCTGCTGTTCCCCAAAATCAAACTTTACGCCGTCTTTTAATAAATCAGATAACGGTCTGGCAATATAAGCGTACCTAGGTATAAACTTGCGGAAGTAGGACGTAAGCCCCAAAAAGCTTTGTAATGCTTTAGCATCGGACGGCGTACGAAAGTGTTTTACTGCGTTTGTCTTTTCTGTCGACGGCTTCACAAGGCCGCCCTCAATAGTGTAACCCAAATAATTGATTTGCGACTGGAGAAATCGACACTTCTTCCAGTTTATGATCAAGCCGTAGCTGCGCGACACCTCTAGTACCGTTTCCAGGCGACTTAAGGCCTCCTCATAATCAGTGGATGGTATTATAAGATCGTCCATATACACGAGGATAATCTTAGACGCAATTAGATCTCTAAACACCGCAATGATATACTTTTGAAAGATAGCCGGCGAGGTACAGAGGCCGAAGGGAACGCGTAGGAACTCGAAGTGCCCGTCAGGCACGATAAAAGCCGTGTACTTCACTGAGTCCTCGTCCACCGGCACGTGAAAAAACCCTTGTGATAAATCTAAGGTCGAGTAAATCTTAGCGCCTTGCAACTTATCAATTTGCTCCTCAATCAAAGGTAATGGGAATCGCATCTTAATGATTTTCTCGTTTAACTTGCGGTAATCTACACAGATTCGACTCGTGCCATCCTTCTTCTTAACCAGCACGATAGCGCTGGCGTAATCAGAATTTGAGGGCCTAATAATGCCCTCGCTCAACCAACTCTGCAACTGCGAATCGACTTCTTCCCTCTCTTTCGACGACAACCTTCGCGCACGATGGTACACCGGAATATCGTCTTTTAAGACTATTTTTAAACTGACCCCGACGTCTTTTATTTTCTCCGGTTTGTACGACTCGATCATTTCTTTCACAGACGCCCGATACGACGGATTCTCTATGTGCGACAAATCTAACGCTTCTTCGCTTACTACATCCATATTAAAAACTTCCGGTACATCGTTATCTTTATCGGGGATTTTTGAAATAGCTACCTCTCCTTTGACTGCCCGCAATTCCACTTTTTTCAAAAAATCTGTTCCTATGATCATTTGATAAGGCAATAATGCGTCCGATACTACGTGTAGACCAATGTCGTACTCTTCCTCATCTATCCTAGCTTTTACGCGAGTTTCCCCCAATGTCGTGTTGTCCTCTGAACCTATACCGTTGAATTTTAACTTTTTATCACTTAGCGAGGGTGCTCCTAATCTCACATACTGCTCTGCCTTTACTAAACTAATGTCGCTACCCGTATCGATTAGAGCGATTATCTTTTCTTCGTTTATGAAAACGTCTTTGTAGTACTTCTTCTTATTCACGGCCGTGGCATCGACCCTGTTCTTTTCCACTACCGCCGTTTCTGTACATTTTGACGCGAAGTGACCGTACTGATTGCATTGAAAGCACTTCACGCCCTTTTCTTTCGATGGGCAAGAATTGCTATCATGAGCTCTAGCTCCACAGTAAAAGCAACGATTCGCGCTTCTACCCTCATCCTTCGTTCCGCACGACGCCGGTACCCTTTTCTTATCGCTACTTAATTTATTCCTACTCTTAGCTTCCGCTCGCATTTTCTCGTATATTCTAAATTTGTCTTTCAACTCGCGAATCGACGCCGCACCATATAAAACAGTTTTGTACACCTGTTCGTCCTCCACGCCGTCAACGATGTAGTCGATCACAGCCGCCTTGTCTACGTCCGCTTGTGCAGCGATCTCCAGCATCGCGTAGATGTATTCGTGGAAACTCTCCTCGGCCTTCTTCTTTCTCTTACACAACTGCTTGTGTATATCGTGACTGTTCACTCTTTCCGCGAATTCAGATTTCAACGATTTTTTTAATCTTGCCCACGTTTTCGCGCAGCGCTCGTAATTTACAAAAATCTTAGCAGATCCCCGTAGCAAACTTTTCGCGTATATCATCTTTTGAATGTCTGACCACTCACACAATTCAGCCACGTCTTGAAAATCTCGTAGCCATCTTTTCACGCACTTGTTATTGTCGCCGCTGAAGGTGCTCAATGACTCTTGGACATCTTTGAATGTAGGAATGTGTACCGCTCGCCGCGATGTGTTCTACCCTGATGCGATTGCGTATTCATCATCGTCCGAATCGGTTTCAGGTTCGACGCTGTCTTCTTCTTCACTTCCGACGCGTAGGTCATTCGTGGTAGCCTCCCGGTCTGTTCCTGTCTCTACGGGCATATTTTCAGTTCCCCGGTTCGCTGCCGAGGCTGCGTCCAGACGCTGCTGCAACTCTGCCTTATTCCCTGTTGTCTTGAGATGCAATCTCCTCAGCTCCTCTTGCAAACTAACCTTGGTCGTTCGCTTGGTTCCTGGTTCTATTAGCGTCGACGAGTCTCGTGGACGCATAGTTTCGTTTAACTCACTGTCGGACATGTTCACGTTTTCGCGCACTCGCCTCCTTGAATCACCGCGATCACAAACTCACTCGATCAATCCCGGACGAGCCCCCAATTTGTAGGGATTGAATGGCAAGGAATGAGTTTTTGGGTAAATAAAAGGAAGCGCCAAGGCACCGCTATATTTGTCCAGATCTACACTCTACACTATAAGTTCACGCTTTCTTTTCGTATTCTTAATCTTTCGCTCTTAATCGTCTCGTCTCGGTTTCTCAACTGTCCCGCGGATCGCACCTCTCCTCATCGATTCCGTCCCCCCCGCGCACTCTCAGACACGCCGCTCACTTCTTTCCGCGGGACACATTCGCGGGTCAACGCACTCACACGCTTTTCACACACACATTCATACCTACTCGTACTCAGAATCAATTCATACACACACATTCATGCCTAGTCGCACTCATCGTCACTCTAGCCCTAGCCAATCCTACACTAGTTCTCACGTTTTGCAAGCGAAACGCACGATGCACCGCGTTTCTGTCAATTCGTTCAAGAACTCTCGTATCTCGGACATCCGCGAGTATTTCGCGTCGAAAACGTGGTCCCCGTCTGTTTTAGACGCTAAAAACGCATATGACACTTGATTCGCACGAATCCGTTGCGAAATGGCCGAGATACGCCGTGTTGCACTTCCGGACGATGAATTCGTTCAATTCGTTCAAGAACTCTCGTATCTCGGACATCCGCGAGTGTTTCGCGTCGAAAACGTGGTCCCCGTGCGTTTTAGACGCTAAAAACGCGTATGACCCTTGATTCGCACGAATCCGTTGAGAAATGGCCGAGATACGTCGTGTTACACTTCCGGACGATGAAATCTTGCTAGTTCTCACGTTTTGCCAGCGAAACGCACGATGCACCGCGTTTCGTTCAATTCGTTCAAGAACTCTCGCATCTCGGACATCCGCGAGTGTTTCGCGTCGAAAACGTGGTCCCCGTCTGTTTTAGACGCTAAAAACGCGTATGACACTTGATTCGCACAAATCCGTTGAGAAATGGCCGAGATACGCCGTGTTACACTTCCGGACGATGAAATCTTGCTAGTGTTCGGTCGTATCTTGGGTTTTGCGAGTGCCCGCGTCATCTAGCGGTGCCTGTCAATAATGTATGCTTTCGTTTTTCGTCAACGCTGGCCGCGCGTGACGTGACAACGATGTATTGCGCTTTTTTGTTTTTATCCGGCAACGCTGCGGCTTGCTGCCGACATCTTGTGAGGACAGGCGCTCGTCCACTTCGCCTCGGAGACGTTACGCAGTAACACCATTTTGTACCTTGAGAGTTTCAAGTTCCGCTAAGTAAAGGAGAAATACAGTCCACTATAAACTATCGAGTATCATTCAAATCAGGCCGATCCACGACGAAATCCCGATCGGTCGCTGTGCCTACCGAAATTCGAGGCACAGGTAAGAAGCGTGAGAAGGCGCTTCGGGAAGACCGCGAGGGCATCCCGTTTCTTGGTAGAGCACGAGGGAAGCCACGTGCCATCTTTACAGTCCTGAGGAATGGGACCCTTCGATGGCCTATCAATCAGCTAGTTCTCACGTTTTGCAAGCGAAACGCACGATGCACCGCGTTTCTGTCAATTCGTTCAAGAACTCTCGTATCTCGGACATCCGCGAGTGTTTCGCGTCGAAAACGTGGTCCCCGTCTGTTTTAGACGCTAAAAACCCGTATGACACTTGATTCGCACAAATCCGTTGAGAAATGGCCGAGATACGCTGTGTTACACTTCCGGACGATGAAATCTTGCTAGTTCTCACGTTTTGCAAGCGAAACGCACGATGCACCGCGTTTCTGTCAATTCGTTCAAGAACTCTCGTATCTCGGACATCCGCGAGTATTTCGCGTCGAAAACGTGGTCCCCGTCTGTTTCAGACGCTAAAAACGCGTATGACCCTTGATTCGCACGAATCCGTTGAGAAATGGCCGAGATACGTCGTGTTACACTTCCGGACGATGAAATCTTGCTAGTTCTCACGTTTTACAAGCGAAACACACGATGCACCGCGTTTCGTTCAATTCCTTCAACAACTCTCGTATCTCGGACATCCGCGAGTGTTTCGCGTCGAAAACGTAGTCCCCGTCTGTTTTAGACGCTAAAAACGCGTATGACACTTGATTCGCACGAATCCGTTGAGAAATGGCCGAGATACGCCGTGTTACCCTTCCGGACGATGAATTCGTTCAATTCGTTCAAGAACTCTCGTATCTCGGACATCCGCAAGTGTTTCGCGTCGAAAACGTGGTCCCCGCCTGTTTTAGACGCTAAAAACGCGTATGACACTTGACTCGCACGAATCCGTTGAGAAATGGCCGAGATTCGCCGTGTCACACTTCAGGACGATGAACTCTTGCTAGTTCTCACGTTTTGCAAGCGAAACGCACGATGCACCGCGTTTCGTTCAATTCGTTCAAGAACTCTCGTATCTCGGACATCCGCGGGTATTTCGCGTCGAAAACGTGGTCCCCGTCTGTTTTAGACGCTAAAAACGCGAATGACACTTGATTCGCACGAATCCGTTGAGAAATGGCCGAGATACGCCGTGTTGCACTTCCGGACGATGAATTCGTTCAATTCGTTCAAGAACTCTCGTATCTCGGACATCCGCGAGTGTTTCGCGTCGAAAACGTGGTCCCAGTCTGTTTTAGACGCTAAAAACGCGTATGACACTTGATTCGCACGAATCCGTTGAGAAATGGCCGAGATACGCCGTGTTGCACTTCCGGACGATGAATTCGTTCAATTCGTTCAAGAACTCTCGCATCTCGGACATCCGCGAGTGTTTCGCGTCGAAAACGTGGTCCCCGTCTGTTTTAGACGCTAAAAACGCGTATGACACTTGATTCGCACAAATCCGTTGAGAAATGGCCGAGATACGCCGTGTTACACTTCCGGACGATGAAATCTTGCTAGTTCTCACGTTTTGCAAGCGAAACGCACGATGCACCGCGTTTCTGTCAATTCGTTCAAGAACTCTCGTATCTCGGACATCCGCGAGTATTTCGCGTCGAAAACGTGGTCCCCGTCTGTTTCAGACGCTAAAAACGCATATGACACTTGATTCGCACAAATCCGTTGAGAAATGGCCGAGATACGCCGTGTTACACTTCCGGACGATGAAATCTTGCTAGTTCTCACGTTTTGCCAGCGAAACGCACGATGCACCGCGTTTCGTTCAATTCGTTCAAGAACTCTCGCATCTCGGACATCCGCGAGTGTTTCGCGACGAAAACGTGGTCCCCGTCTGTTTTAGACGCTAAAAACGCGTATGACACTTGATTCGCACAAATCCGTTGAGAAATGGCCGAGATACGCCGTGTTACACTTCCGGAGGATGAAATCTTGCTAGTTCTCACGTTTTGCAAGCGAAACGCACGATGCACCGCGTTTCTGTCAATTCGTCCAAGAACTCTCGTATCTCGGACATCCGCGAGTGTTTCGCGTCGAAAACGTGGTCCCCGTCTGTTTTAGACGCTAAAAACGCGTGTGACACTTGATTCGCACGAATCCGTTGAGAAATGGCCGAGATACGCCGTGTTGCACTTCCGGACGATGAATTCGTTCAATTCGTTCAAGAACTCTCGTATCTCGGACATCCGCGAGTGTTTCGCGTCGAAAACGTGGTCCCCGTCTGTTTTAGACGCTAAAAACGCGTATGACACTTGATTCGCACAAATCCGTTGAGAAATGGCCGAGATACGTCGTGTTACACTGCCGGACGATGAAATCTTGCTAGTTCTCACGTCTTGCAAGCGAAACACACGATTTACCGCGTTTCGTTCAATTCGTTCAAGAACTCTCGTATCTCGGACATCCGCGAGTGTTTTGCGCCGAAAACCTGGTCCCCGTATTTTTTAGACGCTAAAAACGCATATGACACTTGATTCGCACGATTCCGTTGAGAAATGGCCGAGATACGCCGTGTTACACTTCCGGACGATGAAATCTTGCTAGTTCTCAGGTTTTGCAAGCGAAACGCACGATGCACCGCGTTTCGTTCAATTCGATCAAGAACTCTCGTATCTCTGACATCCGCGAGTGTTTCGCGCCGAAAACGTGGTCCCCGTCTGTTTTAGACGCTAAAAACGCGTATGACACTTGATTCGCACGAATCCGTTGAGAAATGGCCGAGATACGCCGTGTTACACTTCCGGACGATGAATTCGTTCAATTCGTTCAAGAACTCCCGTATCTCGGACATCCGCGAGTGTTTCGCGTCGAAAACGTGGTCCCGTCTGTTTTAGACGCTAAAAACGCGTATGACACTTCATTCGCACCAATCCGTTGAGAAATGGCCGAGATACGCCGTGTTACACTTCCGGACGATGAAATTTTGCTAGTTCTCACGTTTTGCAAGCGAAACGCACGATGCACCGCGTTTCGTTCAATTCCATCAAGAACTCTCGTATCTCGGACATCCGCGAGTGTTTCGCGTCGAAAACGTGGTCCCCGTCTGTTTTAGACGCTAAAAACGCGTATGACACTTGATTCGCACGAATCCGTTGAGAAATGGCCGAGATTCGCCGTGTTGCACTTCCGGACGATGAATTCGTTCAATTCGTTCAAGAACTCTCGCATCTCGGACATCCGCGAGTGTTTCGCGTCGAAAACGTGGTCCCCGTCTGTTTTAGACGCTAATAACGCGTATGACACTTGATTCGCACAAATCCGTTGAGAAATGGCCGAGATACGCCGTGTTACACTTCCGGAGGATGAATTCTTGCTAGTTCTCACGTTTTGCAAGCGAAACGCACGATGCACCGCGTTTCTGTCAATTCGTTCAAGAACTCTCGTATCTCGGACATCCGCGAGTATTTCGCGTCGAAAACGTGGTCCCCGTGTGTTTTAGACGCTAAAAACGCATATGACACTTGATTCGCACGAATCCGTTCAGAAATGGCCGAGATACGCCGTGTTGCACTTCCGGACAATGAATTCGTTCAATTCGTTCAAGAACTCTCGCATCTCGGACATCCGCGAGTGTTTCGCGTCGAAAACGTGGTCCCCGTGCGTTTTAGACGCTAAAAACGCGTATGACCCTTGATTCGCACGAATCGGTTGAGAAATGGCCGAGATACGTCGTGTTACACTTCCGGACGATGAATTCGTTCAATTCGTCCAAGAACTCTCGTATCTCGGACATCCGCGAGTGTTTCGCGTCAAAATCGTGGTCCCCGTGCGTTTTAGACGCTAAAAACGCGTGTGACACTTGATTCGCACGAATCCGTTGAGAAATGGCCGAGATACGTCGTGTTACACTGCCGGACGATGAAATCTTGCTAGTTCTCACGTCTTGCAAGCGAAACACACGATTTACCGCGTTTCGTTCAATTCGTTCAAGAACTCTCGTATCTCGGACATCCGCGAGTGTTTTGCGCCGAAAACCTGGTCCCCGTCTTTTTTAGACGCTACAAACGCATATGACACTTGATTCGCACGATTCCGTTGAGAAATGGCCGAGATACGCCGTGTTACAATTCCGGACGATGAAATCTTGCTAGTTCTCACGTTTTGCAAGCGAAACGCACGATGCACCGCGTTTCGTTCAATTCGATCAAGAACTCTCGCATCTCGGACATCCGCGAGTGTTTCGCGACGAAAACGTGGTCCCCGTCTGTTTTAGACGCTAAAAACGCGTATGACACTTGATTCGCACAAATCCGTTGAGAAATGGCCGAGATACGCCGTGTTACACTTCCGGAGGATGAAATCTTGCTAGTTCTCACGTTTTGCAAGCGAAACGCACGATGCACCGCGTTTCTGTCAATTCGTCCAAGAACTCTCGTATCTCGGACATCCGCGAGTGTTTCGCGTCGAAAACGTGGTCCCCGTCTGTTTTAGACGCTAAAAACGCGTGTGACACTTGATTCGCACGAATCCGTTGAGAAATGGCCGAGATACGCCGTGTTGCACTTCCGGACGATGAATTCGTTCAATTCGTTCAAGAACTCTCGTATCTCGGACATCCGCGAGTGTTTCGCGTCGAAAACGTGGTCCCCGTCTGTTTTAGACGCTAAAAACGCGTATGACACTTGATTCGCACAAATCCGTTGAGAAATGGCCGAGATACGTCGTGTTACACTGCCGGACGATGAAATCTTGCTAGTTCTCACGTCTTGCAAGCGAAACACACGATTTACCGCGTTTCGTTCAATTCGTTCAAGAACTCTCGTATCTCGGACATCCGCGAGTGTTTTGCGCCGAAAACCTGGTCCCCGTATTTTTTAGACGCTAAAAACGCATATGACACTTGATTCGCACGATTCCGTTGAGAAATGGCCGAGATACGCCGTGTTACACTTCCGGACGATGAAATCTTGCTAGTTCTCAGGTTTTGCAAGCGAAACGCACGATGCACCGCGTTTCGTTCAATTCGATCAAGAACTCTCGTATCTCTGACATCCGCGAGTGTTTCGCGCCGAAAACGTGGTCCCCGTCTGTTTTAGACGCTAAAAACGCGTATGACACTTGATTCGCACGAATCCGTTGAGAAATGGCCGAGATACGCCGTGTTACACTTCCGGACGATGAATTCGTTCAATTCGTTCAAGAACTCCCGTATCTCGGACATCCGCGAGTGTTTCGCGTCGAAAACGTGGTCCCGTCTGTTTTAGACGCTAAAAACGCGTATGACACTTCATTCGCACCAATCCGTTGAGAAATGGCCGAGATACGCCGTGTTACACTTCCGGACGATGAAATTTTGCTAGTTCTCACGTTTTGCAAGCGAAACGCACGATGCACCGCGTTTCGTTCAATTCCATCAAGAACTCTCGTATCTCGGACATCCGCGAGTGTTTCGCGTCGAAAACGTGGTCCCCGTCTGTTTTAGACGCTAAAAACGCGTATGACACTTGATTCGCACGAATCCGTTGAGAAATGGCCGAGATTCGCCGTGTTGCACTTCCGGACGATGAATTCGTTCAATTCGTTCAAGAACTCTCGCATCTCGGACATCCGCGAGTGTTTCGCGTCGAAAACGTGGTCCCCGTCTGTTTTAGACGCTAATAACGCGTATGACACTTGATTCGCACAAATCCGTTGAGAAATGGCCGAGATACGCCGTGTTACACTTCCGGAGGATGAATTCTTGCTAGTTCTCACGTTTTGCAAGCGAAACGCACGATGCACCGCGTTTCTGTCAATTCGTTCAAGAACTCTCGTATCTCGGACATCCGCGAGTATTTCGCGTCGAAAACGTGGTCCCCGTGTGTTTTAGACGCTAAAAACGCATATGACACTTGATTCGCACGAATCCGTTCAGAAATGGCCGAGATACGCCGTGTTGCACTTCCGGACAATGAATTCGTTCAATTCGTTCAAGAACTCTCGCATCTCGGACATCCGCGAGTGTTTCGCGTCGAAAACGTGGTCCCCGTGCGTTTTAGACGCTAAAAACGCGTATGACCCTTGATTCGCACGAATCGGTTGAGAAATGGCCGAGATACGTCGTGTTACACTTCCGGACGATGAATTCGTTCAATTCGTCCAAGAACTCTCGTATCTCGGACATCCGCGAGTGTTTCGCGTCAAAATCGTGGTCCCCGTGCGTTTTAGACGCTAAAAACGCGTGTGACACTTGATTCGCACGAATCCGTTGAGAAATGGCCGAGATACGTCGTGTTACACTGCCGGACGATGAAATCTTGCTAGTTCTCACGTCTTGCAAGCGAAACACACGATTTACCGCGTTTCGTTCAATTCGTTCAAGAACTCTCGTATCTCGGACATCCGCGAGTGTTTTGCGCCGAAAACCTGGTCCCCGTCTTTTTTAGACGCTACAAACGCATATGACACTTGATTCGCACGATTCCGTTGAGAAATGGCCGAGATACGCCGTGTTACAATTCCGGACGATGAAATCTTGCTAGTTCTCACGTTTTGCAAGCGAAACGCACGATGCACCGCGTTTCGTTCAATTCGATCAAGAACTCTCGTATCTCTGACATCCGCGAGTGTTTCGCGCCGAAAACGTGGTCCCCGTCTGTTTTAGACGCTAAAAACGCGTATGACACTTGATTCGCACGAATCCGTTGAGAAATGGCCGAGATACGCCGTGTTACACTTCCGGACGATGAATTCGTTCAATTCGTACAAGAACTCCCGTATCTCGGACATCCGCGAGCGTTTCGCGTCGAAAACGTGGTCCCGTCTGTTTTAGACGCTAAAAACGCGTATGACACTTGATTCGCACCAATCCGTTGAGAAATGGCCGAGATACGCCGTGTTACACTTCCGGACGATGAAATTTTGCTAGTTCTCACGTTTTGCAAGCGAAACGCACGATGCACCGCGTTTCATTCAATTCCATCAAGAACTCTCGTATCTCGGACATCCGCGAGTGTTTCGCGTCGAAAACGTGGTCCCCGTCTGTTTTAGACGCTAAAAACGCGTATGACACTTGATGCGCACGAATCCGTTGAAAAATGGCCGAGATACGTCGTGTTACACTTCCGGACAATGAAATCTTGCTAGTTCTCACGTTTTGCAAGCAAAACACACGATGCACCGCGTTTCGTTCAATTCGTTCAAGAACTCTCGTATCTCGGACATCCGCGAGTGTTTCGCGTCGAAAACGTGGTCCCCGTCTGTTTTAGACGCTAAAAACGCGTGTGACACTTGATTCGCACGAATCCGTTGAGAAATGGCCGAGATACGCCGTGTTACACCTCCGGACGATGAAATCTTGCTAGTTCACACGTTTTGCAAGCGAAACGCAGGATGCACCGCGTTTCGTTCAATTCGTTCAAGAACTCTCGTATCTCGGACATCCGCGAGTGTTTCGCTTCGAAAACGTGGTCCCCGTCTGTTTTAGACGCTAACAACGCGTATGACACTTGATTCGAACGAATCCGTTGAGAAATCGCCGAGATACGCCGTGTTGCACTTCCGGACGATGAATTCGTTCAATTCGTTCAAGAACTCTCGTATCTCGGACATCCGCGAGTGTTTCGCGTCGAAAACGTGGTCCCCGTCTGATTTAGACGCTAAAGACGCGTATGACTCTTGATTCGCACGAATCCGTTGAGAAATGGCCGAGATACGCCGTGTTACACTTCCGGACGATGAATTCGTTCAATTCGTTCAAGAACTCTCGTATCTCGGATATCCGCGAGTGTTTCGCGTCGAAAACGTGATCCCCGTCTGTTTTAGACGCTAAAAACGCGTATGACACTTGATTCGCACGAATCCGTTGAGAAATGGCCGAGATACGCCGTGTTACACTTCCGGACGATGAAATCTTGCTAGTTCTCACGTTTTGCCGGCGAAACGCACGATGTATCTCGTTTCGTTCAATTCGTTCAAGAATTCTTGTATCTCGGACATCCGCGAGTGTTTCGCGTCGAAAACGTGGTCCCCGTCTGTTTTAGACGCTAAAAACGCGTATGACACTTGATTCGCACGAATCCGTGGAGCAATGGCCGAGATACGCCGTGTTACACTTCCGGACGATGAATTCGTTCAATTGGTTCAAGAACTCTCGTATCTCGGACATCCGCCAGTGTTTCGCATCGTAAACGTGGTCCCCGTCTGTTTTAGACGCTAAAAACGCGTATGACACTTGATTCGCACGAATCCGTTGAGAAATGGCCGAGATACGCCGTGTTACACCTCCGGACGATGAAATCTTGCTAGTTCACAAGTTTTGCAAGCGAAACGCACGATGCACCACGTTTCGTTCAATTCGTTCAAGAACTCTCGTATCTCGGACATCCGCGAGTGTTTCGCGTCGAAAACGTGGTCCCCGTCTGTTTTAGACGCTAAGAACGCGTATGACACTTGATTCGAACGAATCCGTTGAGAAATCGCCCAGATACGCCGTGTTGCACTTCCGGACGACGAATTCGTTCAATTCGTTCAAGAACTCTCGTATCTCGGACATCCGCGAGTGTTTCGCGTCGAAAACGTGGTCCCCGTCTGATTTAGACGCTAAAGACGCGTATGACTCTTGATTCGCACGAATCCGTTGAGAAATGGCCGAGATACGCCGTGTTACACTTCCGGACGATGAATTCGTTCAATTCGTTCAAGAACTCTCGTATCTCGGACATCCGCGAGTGTTTCACGTCGAAAACCTGGTCCCCGTCTTTTTTAGACGCTAAAAACGCGTATGACACTTGATTCGCACGAATCCGTTGAGAAATGGCCAAGATACGTCGTCTTACACTGCCGGACAATGAAATTTTGCTAGTTCTCACGTTTTGCAAGCGAAACACACGATGCACCGCGTTTCGTTCATTTCGTTCAAGAACTCTCGTATCTCGGACATCCGCGAGTGTTTCGCGTCGAAAACCTGGTCCCCGTCCGTTTTAAACGCTAAAAACGCGTATGACACTTGATTCGCACGAATCCGTGGAGAAATGGCCGAGATACGCCGCGTTACACTTCCGGACGATGAATTCGTTCAATTCGTTCAAGAACTCTCGTATCTCGGACATCCGCGAGTGTTTCGCGTCGAAAACGTGGTCCCCGTCTGATTTAGACGCTAAAAACGCGTATGACTCTTGATTCGCACGAATCCGTTGAGAAATGGCCGAGATACGGCGTGTTACACTTCCGGACGATGAATTCGTTCAATTCGTTCAAGAACTCTCGTATCTGGGACATTCGCGAGTGTTTCGCGTCGAAAACGTGGTCCCCGTCTGTTTTAGAAGCTAAAAACGCGTATGACACTTGATTTGAACGAATCCGTTGAGAAATGGCCGAGATACGCCGTGTTACACTTCCGGACGATGAAATCTTGCTAGTTCTCACGTTTTGCAAGCGAAACGCACGATGCACCGCGTTTCGTTCAATTCGTTCAAGAACTCTCGTATCTCGGACATCCGCGAGTGTTTCGCGTCGAATACGTGGTCCCCGTCTGCTTTAGACGCTAAAAACGCGTATGACACTTGATTCGCACGAATCCGAGGAGAAATGGCCGAGATACGCCGTGTTACACTTCCGGACGATGAAATCTTGCTTGTTCTCACGTTTTGCAAGCGAACCGCACGATGCACCGCGTTTCGTTCAATTCGATCAAGAACTCTCGTATCTCGGACATCCGCGAGTGTTTCACGTCGAAAACCTGGTCCCCGTCTTTTTTAGACGCTAAAAAGGCGTATGACACTTGATTCGCACGAATCCGTTGAGAAATTACCAAGATACGTCGTTTTACACTGCCGGACGATGAAATCTTGCTAGTTCTCACGTTTTGCAAGCGAAACGCACGATGCACCGCGTTTCGTTCAATTCCATCAAGAACTCTCGTATCTCGGACATCCGCGAGTGTTTCGCGTCGAAAACGTGGTCCCCGTCTGTTTTAGACGCTAAAAACGCGTATGACACTTGATTCGCACGAATCCGTTGAGAAATGGCCGAGATTCGCCGTGTTGCACTTCCGGACGATGAATTCGTTCAATTCGTTCAAGAACTCTCGCATCTCGGACATCCGCGAGTGTTTCGCGTCGAAAACGTGGTCCCCGTCTGTTTTAGACGCTAATAACGCGTATGACACTTGATTCGCACAAATCCGTTGAGAAATGGCCGAGATACGCCGTGTTACACTTCCGGAGGATGAATTCTTGCTAGTTCTCACGTTTTGCAAGCGAAACGCACGATGCACCGCGTTTCTGTCAATTCGTTCAAGAACTCTCGTATCTCGGACATCCGCGAGTATTTCGCGTCGAAAACGTGGTCCCCGTGTGTTTTAGACGCTAAAAACGCATATGACACTTGATTCGCACGAATCCGTTCAGAAATGGCCGAGATACGCCGTGTTGCACTTCCGGACAATGAATTCGTTCAATTCGTTCAAGAACTCTCGCATCTCGGACATCCGCGAGTGTTTCGCGTCGAAAACGTGGTCCCCGTGCGTTTTAGACGCTAAAAACGCGTATGACCCTTGATTCGCACGAATCGGTTGAGAAATGGCCGAGATACGTCGTGTTACACTTCCGGACGATGAATTCGTTCAATTCGTCCAAGAACTCTCGTATCTCGGACATCCGCGAGTGTTTCGCGTCAAAATCGTGGTCCCCGTGCGTTTTAGACGCTAAAAACGCGTGTGACACTTGATTCGCACGAATCCGTTGAGAAATGGCCGAGATACGTCGTGTTACACTGCCGGACGATGAAATCTTGCTAGTTCTCACGTCTTGCAAGCGAAACACACGATTTACCGCGTTTCGTTCAATTCGTTCAAGAACTCTCGTATCTCGGACATCCGCGAGTGTTTTGCGCCGAAAACCTGGTCCCCGTCTTTTTTAGACGCTACAAACGCATATGACACTTGATTCGCACGATTCCGTTGAGAAATGGCCGAGATACGCCGTGTTACAATTCCGGACGATGAAATCTTGCTAGTTCTCACGTTTTGCAAGCGAAACGCACGATGCACCGCGTTTCGTTCAATTCGATCAAGAACTCTCGTATCTCTGACATCCGCGAGTGTTTCGCGCCGAAAACGTGGTCCCCGTCTGTTTTAGACGCTAAAAACGCGTATGACACTTGATTCGCACGAATCCGTTGAGAAATGGCCGAGATACGCCGTGTTACACTTCCGGACGATGAATTCGTTCAATTCGTACAAGAACTCCCGTATCTCGGACATCCGCGAGCGTTTCGCGTCGAAAACGTGGTCCCGTCTGTTTTAGACGCTAAAAACGCGTATGACACTTGATTCGCACCAATCCGTTGAGAAATGGCCGAGATACGCCGTGTTACACTTCCGGACGATGAAATTTTGCTAGTTCTCACGTTTTGCAAGCGAAACGCACGATGCACCGCGTTTCATTCAATTCCATCAAGAACTCTCGTATCTCGGACATCCGCGAGTGTTTCGCGTCGAAAACGTGGTCCCCGTCTGTTTTAGACGCTAAAAACGCGTATGACACTTGATGCGCACGAATCCGTTGAAAAATGGCCGAGATACGTCGTGTTACACTTCCGGACAATGAAATCTTGCTAGTTCTCACGTTTTGCAAGCAAAACACACGATGCACCGCGTTTCGTTCAATTCGTTCAAGAACTCTCGTATCTCGGACATCCGCGAGTGTTTCGCGTCGAAAACGTGGTCCCCGTCTGTTTTAGACGCTAAAAACGCGTGTGACACTTGATTCGCACGAATCCGTTGAGAAATGGCCGAGATACGCCGTGTTACACCTCCGGACGATGAAATCTTGCTAGTTCACACGTTTTGCAAGCGAAACGCAGGATGCACCGCGTTTCGTTCAATTCGTTCAAGAACTCTCGTATCTCGGACATCCGCGAGTGTTTCGCTTCGAAAACGTGGTCCCCGTCTGTTTTAGACGCTAACAACGCGTATGACACTTGATTCGAACGAATCCGTTGAGAAATCGCCGAGATACGCCGTGTTGCACTTCCGGACGATGAATTCGTTCAATTCGTTCAAGAACTCTCGTATCTCGGACATCCGCGAGTGTTTCGCGTCGAAAACGTGGTCCCCGTCTGATTTAGACGCTAAAGACGCGTATGACTCTTGATTCGCACGAATCCGTTGAGAAATGGCCGAGATACGCCGTGTTACACTTCCGGACGATGAATTCGTTCAATTCGTTCAAGAACTCTCGTATCTCGGATATCCGCGAGTGTTTCGCGTCGAAAACGTGATCCCCGTCTGTTTTAGACGCTAAAAACGCGTATGACACTTGATTCGCACGAATCCGTTGAGAAATGGCCGAGATACGCCGTGTTACACTTCCGGACGATGAAATCTTGCTAGTTCTCACGTTTTGCAAGCGAAACGCACGATGCACCGCGTTTCGTTCAATTCGTTCAAGAACTCTCGTATCTCGGACATCCGCGAGTGTTTCGCGTCGAATACGTGGTCCCCGTCTGCTTTAGACGCTAAAAACGCGTATGACACTTGATTCGCACGAATCCGAGGAGAAATGGCCGAGATACGCCGTGTTACACTTCCGGACGATGAAATCTTGCTTGTTCTCACGTTTTGCAAGCGAACCGCACGATGCACCGCGTTTCGTTCAATTCGATCAAGAACTCTCGTATCTCGGACATCCGCGAGTGTTTCACGTCGAAAACCTGGTCCCCGTCTTTTTTAGACGCTAAAAAGGCGTATGACACTTGATTCGCACGAATCCGTTGAGAAATTACCAAGATACGTCGTTTTACACTGCCGGACGATGAAATCTTGCTAGTTCTCACGTTTTGCAAGCGAAACACACGATGCACCGCGTTTCGTTCATTTCGTTCAAGAACTCTCGTATCTCGGACATCCGCGAGTGTTTCGCGTCGAAAACGTGGTCCCCGTCCGTTTTAAACGCTAAAAACGCGTATGACATTAGATTCGCACGAATCCGTGGAGAAATGGCCGAGATACGCCGCGTTACACTTCCGGACGATGAATTCGTTCAATTCGTTCAAGAACTCTCGTATCTCGGACATCCGCGAGTGTTTCGCGTCGAAAACGTGGTCCCCGTCTGATTTAGACGCTAAAAACGTGTATGACTCTTGATTCGCACGAATCCGTTGAGAAATGGCCGAGATACGCCGTGTTACACTTCCGGACGATGAATTCGTTCAATTGGTTCAAGAACTCTCGTATCTCGGACATCCGCCAGTGTTTCGCATCGAAAAGGTGGTCCCCGTCTGTTTTAGACGCTAAAAACGCGTATGACACTTGATTCGCACGAATCCGTTGAGAAATGGCCGAGATACGCCGTGTTACACCTCCGGACGATGAAATCTTGCTAGTTCACACGTTTTGCAAGCGAAACGCACGATGCACCGCGTTTCGTACAATTCGTTCAAGAACTCTCGTATCTCGGACATCCGCGAGTGTTTCGCGTCGAAAACCTGGTCCCCGTCTGTTTTAGACGCTAAAGACGCGTATGACACTTGATTCGCACGAGTCCGTGGAGAAATGGCCGAGATACGCCGCGTTACACTTCCGGACGATGAATTCGTTCAATTCGTTCAAGAACTCTCGTATCTCGGACATCCGCGAGTGTTTTGCGTCGAAAACGTGGTCCCCGTCTGATTTAGACGCTAAAAACGCGTATGACTCTTGATTCGCACGAATCCGTTGAGAAATGGCGGAGATACGCCGTGTTACACTTCCGGACGATGAATTCGTTCAATTCGTTCAAGAACTCTCGTATCTCGGACATCCGCGAGTGTTTCGCGTCGAAAACGTGGTCCCCGGGCGTTTTAGACGCTAAAAACACGTATGACACTTGATTCGCACGAATCCGTTGAGAAATGGCCGAGATACGTCGTGTTACACTTCCGGACGATGAAATCTTGCTAGTTCTCACGTTTTGCGAGCGAAACACACGATGCACCGCGTTTCGTTCATTTCGTTCAAGAACTCTCGTATCTCGTACATCCGCGAGTGTTTCGCGTCGAAAGGTGGTCCCCGTCTGTTTTAGACGCTAAAAACGCGTATGACACTTGATTCGCACGAATCCGTTGAGAAATGGCCGAGATACGCCGTGTTACACTTCCGGACGATGAAATCTTGCTAGTTCTCACGTTTTGCAGGCGAAACGCACGATGTATCGCGTTTCGTTCAATTCGTTCAAGAATTCTCGTATCTCGGACATCCGCGGGTATTTCGCGTCGAAAACGTGGTCCCCGTGCCATTTAGACGCTAAAAACGCGTATGACACTTGATTCGCACGAATCCGTTGAGAAATGGCCGAGATACGTCGTGTTACACTTCCGGACGATGAAATCTTGCTAGTTCTCACGTTTTGCAAGCGAAACACACGATGCACCGCGTTTCGTTCATTTCGTTCAAGAACTCTCGTATCTCGTACATCCGCGAGTGTTTCGCGTCGAAAACGTGGTCCCCGTCTGTTTTAGACGCTAAAAACGCGTATGACACTTGATTCGCACGAATCCGTTGAGAAATGGCCGTGATACGCCGTGTTACACTTCCGGACGATGAATTCGTTCAATTCGTTCAAGAACTCTCGTATCTCGGATATCCGCGAGTGTTTCGCGTCGAAAACGTCGTCCCCGTCTGTTTTAGACGCTAAAAACGCGTATGACACTTGATTCGCACGAATCCGTTGAGAAATGGCCGAGATACGCCGTGTTACACTTCCGGACGATGAAATCTTGCTAGTTCTCACGTTTCGCAGGCGAAAAGCACGATGTTTCGCGTTTCGTTCAATTCGTTCAAGAATTCTCGTATCTCGGATATCCGCGGGTATTTCGCGTCGAAAACGTGGTCCCCGTCTGTTTTAGACGCTAAAAACGCGTATGACACTTGATTCGCACGAATCCGTGGGGAAATGGCCGAGATACGCCGTGTTACACTTCCGGACGATGAATTCTTTCAATTCGTTCAAGAACTCTCGTATCTCGGACATCCGCGAGTGTTTCGCATTGAAAACGTGGTCCCCGTCTGTTTTAGACGCTAAAAACGCGTATGACACTTGATTCGCACGAATCCGTTGAGAAATGGCCGAGATACGCCGTGTTACACTTCCGGACGATGAATTCGTTCAACTCGTTCAAGAACTCTCGTATCTCGGACATCCGCGAGTGTTTCGCGTCGAAATCGTGGTCCCCGTGCCATTTAGACGCTAAAAACGCGTATAACACTTGATTCGCACGAATCCGTTGAGAAATGGCCGAGATACGTCGTGTTACACTTCCGGACGATGAAATCTTGCTAGTTCTCACGTTTTGCAAGCGAAACACACGATGCACCGCGTTTCGTTCATTTCGTTCAAGTACTCTCGTATCTCGTACATCCGCGAGTGTTTCGCGCCGAAAACGTGGTCCCCGTCTGTTTTAGACGCTAAAAACGCGTATGACACTCGATTCGCACGAATCCGTTGAGAAATGGCCGAGATACGCCGTGTTACACTTCCGGAAGATGAATTCGTTCAATTCGTTCAAGAACTCTCGTATCTCGGACATCCGCGAGTGTTTCGCGTCGAAAACATGGTCCCCGTCTGTTTTAGACGCTAAAAACGCGTATGACACTTGATTCGCACGAGTCCGTGGAGAAATGGCCGAGATACGCCGCGTTACACTTCCGGACGATGAATTCGTTCAATTCGTTCAAGAACTCTCGTATCTCGAACATCCGCGAGTGTTTCGCGTCGAAAACGTGGTCCCCGTCTGATTTAGACGCTAAAAACGCGTATGACACTTGATTCGCACGAATCCGTTGAGAAATGGCCGTGATACGCCGTGTTACACTTCCGGACGATGAAATCTTGCTTGTTCTCACGTTTTGCAAGCGAACCGCACGATGCACCGCATTTCGTTCATTTCGTTCAAGAACTCTCGTATCTCGGACATCCGCGAGTGTTTCGCGTCGAAAACCTGGTCCCCGTCCGTTTTAAACGCTAAAAACGCGTATGACACTTGATTCGCACGAATCCGTTGAGAAATGGCCAAGATACGTCGTTTTACACTGCCGGACGATGAAATCTTGCTAGTTGTCACGTTTTGCAAGCGAAACACACGATGCACCGCGTTTCGTTCATTTCGTCCAAGAACTCTCGTATCTCGGACATCCGCGAGTGTTTCGCGTCGAAAACGTGGTCCCCGTCTGATTTAGACGCTAAAAACGCGTATGACTCTTGATTCGCACGAATCCGTTGAGAAATGGCCGAGATACGCCGTGTTACACTTCCGGACGATGAATTCGTTCAATTCGTTCAAGAACTCTCGTATCTCGGACATCCGCGAGTGTTTCGCGTCGAAAACGTGGTCCCCGTCTGTTTTAGACGCTAAAAACGCGTATGACCCTTGATTCGCACGAATCCGTTGAGAAATGGCCGAGATACGCCGTGTTACACTTCCGGACGATGAATTCGTTCAATTGGTTCAAAAACTCTCGTATCTCGGACATCTGCCAGTGTTTCGCATCGAAAACGTGGTCCCCGTCTGTTTTAGACGCTAAAAACGCGTATGACACTTGATTCGCACGAATCTGTTGAGAAATGGCCGAGATACGCCGTGTTACACCTCCGGACGATGAAATCTTGCTAGTTCACACGTTTTGCAAGCGTAATGCACGATGCACCGCGTTTCGTACAATTCGTTCAAGAACTCTCGTATCTCGGACATCCGCGAGTGTTTCGCGTCGAAAACCTGGTCCCCGTCTGTTTTAGACGCTAAAAACGCGTATGACACTTGATTCGCACGAGTCCGAGGAGAAATGGCCGAGATACGCCGCGTTCACTTCCGGACGATGAATTCGTTCAATTTGTTCAAGAACTCTCGTATCTCGGACATCCGCGAGTGTTTCGCGTCGAAAACGTGGTCCCCGTCTGTTTTAGACGCTAAAAACGCGTATGACACTTGATTCGCACGAATCCGTGGATAAATGGCCGAGATACGCCGTGTTACACTTCCGGACGATGAATTCTTTCAATTCGTTCAAGAACTCTCGTATCTCGGACATCCGCGAGTGTTTCGCTTCGAAAACGTGGTCCCCGTCTGTTTTAGACGCTAAAAACGCGTATGACACTTGATGCGCACGAATCCGTTGAGAAATGGCCGAGATACGCCGTGTTACACTTCCGGACGATGAAATCATGCTAGTTTTCACGTTTTGCAGGCGTAACGCACGATGCACCGCGTTTCGTTCAATTCGTTCAAGAACTCTCGTATCTCGGACATCCGCGAGTATTTCGCGTCGAAAACGTGGTCCCCGTCTGTTTTAGACGCTAAAAACGCGTATGACACTTCATTCGCACGAATCCGTGGAGAAATGGCCGAGATACGCCGTGTTACACTTCCGGACGATGAATTCGTTCAATTCGTTCAAGAACTCTCGTATCTCGGACATCCGCGAGTGTTTCGCGTCGAAATCGTGGTCCCCGTGCGTTTTAGACGCTAAAAACGCGTATGACACTTGATGCGCACGAATCCGTTGAGAAATGGCCGAGATACGCCGTGTTACACTTCCGGACGATGAAATCATGCTAGTTTTCACGTTTTGCAGGCGTAACGCACGATGCACCGCGTTTCGTTCAATTCGTTCAAGAACTCTCGTATCTCGGACATCCGCGAGTATTTCGCGTCGAAAACGTGGTCCCCGTCTGTTTTAGACGCTAAAAACGCGTATGACACTTGATTCGCACGAATCCGTGGAGAAATGGCCGAGATACGCCGTGTTACACTTCCGGACGATGAATTCGTTCAATTCGTTCAAGAACTCTCGTATCTCGGACATCCGCGAGTATTTCGCGTCGAAAACGTGGTCCCCGTCTGTTTTAGACGCTAAAAACGCGTATGACACTTGATTCGCACGAATCCGTGGAGAAATGGCCGAGATACGCCGTGTTACACTTCCGGACGATGAATTCGTTCAATTCGTTCAAGAACTCTCGTATCTCGGACATCACCGAGTGTTTCGCGTCGAAATCGTGGTCCCCGTGCGTTTTAGACGATAAAAACGCGTATGACACTTGATTCGCACGAATCCGTTGAGAAATGGCCGAGATACGCCGTGTTACACTTCCGGACGATGAAATCTTGCTAGTTCTCACGTTTTGCAGGCGAAACGAACGATGTATCGCGTTTCGTTCAATTCGTTCAAGAATTCTCGTATCTCGGACATCCGCGGGTATTTCGCGTCGAAAACGTGGTCCCCGTCTGTTTTAGACGCTAAAAACGCGTATGACACTTGATTCGCACGAATCCGTGGAGAAATGGCCGAGATACGCCGTGTTACACTTCCGGACGATGAATTCTTTCAATTCGTTCAAGAACTCTCGTATCTCGGACATCCGCGAGTGTTTCGCGTCGAAAACGTGGTCCCCGTGCGTTTTAGACGCTAAAAACGCGTATGACACTTGATTCGCACGAATCCATTGAGAAATGGCCGAGATACGCCGTGTTACACTTCCGGACGATGAATTCGTTCAAGAACTCTCGTATCTCGGACATCCGCGAGTGTTTCGCTTCGAAAACGTGGTCCCCGTCTGTTTTAGACGCTAAAAACGCGTATGACACTTGATGCGCACGAATCCGTTGAGAAATTGCCGAGATACGCCGTGTTACACTTCCGGACGATGAAATCTTGCTAGTTTTCACGTTTTGCAGGCGTAACGCACGATGCACCGCGTTTCGTTCAATTGGTTCAAGAACTCTCGTATCTCGGACATCCGCGAGTGTTTCGCGTCGAAAACGTGGTCCCCGTCTGTTTTAGACGCTAAAAACGCGTATGACACTTGATTCGAACGAATCCTTGAAAATCGCCGAGATACGCCGTGTTACACTTCCGGACGATGAATTCGTTCAATTCGTTCAAGAACTCTCGTATCTCGGACATCCGCGAGTGTTTCGCGTCGAAAACGTGGTCCCCGTCTGTTATAGACGCTAAAAACGCGTATGACTCTTGATTCGCACGAATCCGTTGAGAAATGGCCGAGATACGCCGTGTTACACTTCCGGCCGATGAATTCGTTCAATTCGTTCAAGAACTCTCGTATCTCGGACATCCCCGAGTGTTTCGCGTCGAAATCGTGGTCCCCGTGCGTTTTAGACGATAAAAACGCGTATGACACTTGATTCGCACGAATCCGTTGAGAAATGGCCGAGATACGCCGTGTTACACTTCCGGACGATGAAATCTTGCTAGTTCTCACGTTTTGCAGGCGAAACGAACGATGTATCGCGTTTCGTTCAATTCGTTCAAGAATTCTCGTATCTCGGACATCCGCGGGTATTTCGCGTCGAAAACGTGGTCCCCGTCTGTTTTAGACGCTAAAAACGCGTATGACACTTGATTCGCACGAATCCGTGGAGAAATGGCCGAGATACGCCGTGTTACACTTCCGGACGATGAATTCTTTCAATTCGTTCAAGAACTCTCGTATCTCGGACATCCGCGAGTGTTTCGCGTCGAAAACGTGGTCCCCGTGCGTTTTAGACGCTAAAAACGCGTATGACACTTGATTCGCACGAATCCATTGAGAAATGGCCGAGATACGCCGTGTTACACTTCCGGACGATGAATTCGTTCAAGAACTCTCGTATCTCGGACATCCGCGAGTGTTTCGCTTCGAAAACGTGGTCCCCGTCTGTTTTAGACGCTAAAAACGCGTATGACACTTGATGCGCACGAATCCGTTGAGAAATTGCCGAGATACGCCGTGTTACACTTCCGGACGATGAAATCTTGCTAGTTTTCACGTTTTGCAGGCGTAACGCACGATGCACCGCGTTTCGTTCAATTGGTTCAAGAACTCTCGTATCTCGGACATCCGCGAGTGTTTCGCGTCGAAAACGTGGTCCCCGTCTGTTTTAGACGCTAAAAACGCGTATGACACTTGATTCGAACGAATCCTTGAAAATCGCCGAGATACGCCGTGTTACACTTCCGGACGATGAATTCGTTCAATTCGTTCAAGAACTCTCGTATCTCGGACATCCGCGAGTGTTTCGCGTCGAAAACGTGGTCCCCGTCTGTTATAGACGCTAAAAACGCGTATGACTCTTGATTCGCACGAATCCGTTGAGAAATGGCCGAGATACGCCGTGTTACACTTCCGGCCGATGAATTCGTTCAATTCGTTCAAGAACTCTCGTATCTCGGACATCCGCTAGTGTTTCGCGTCGAAAACGTGGTCCCCGTTCGTTTTAGACGCTAAAAACGCGTATGACACTTGATTCGCACGAATCCGTTGAGAAATGGCCGAGATACGTCGTGTTACACTTCCGGACGATGAAATCTTGCTAGTTCTCACGTTTTGCAAGCGAAACACACGATGCACCGCGTTTCGTTCATTTCGTTCAAGAACTCTCGTATCTCGTACATCCGCGAGTGTTTCGCGCCGAAAACGTGGTCCCCGTCTGTTTTAGACGCTAAAAACGCGTATGACACTCGATTCGCACGAATCCGTTGAGAAATGGCCGAGATACGCCGTGTTACACTTCCGGACGATGAATTCGTTCAATTCGTTCAAGAACTCTCGTATCTCGGACATCCGCGAGTGTTTCGCGTCGAAAACGTGGTCCGCGTCTGTTTTAGACGCTAAAAACGCGTATGACACTTGATTCGCACGAATCCGTTGAGAAATGACCGTGATACGCCGTGTTACACTTCCGGACGATGAAATCTTGCTTGTTCTCACGTTTTGCAAGCGAACTGCACGATGCACCGCATTTCGTTCAATTCGTTCAAGAACTCACGTATCTCGGACATCCGCGAGTGTTTCGCGTCGAAAACGTGGTCCCCGTCTGTTTTAGACGCTAAAAACGCGTATGACACTTGATTCGCACGAATCCGTGGAGAAATGGCCGAGCTACGCCGTGTTACACTTCCGGACGATGAATTCGTTCAATTCGTTCAAGAACACTCGTATCTCGGACATCCGCGAGTGTTTCGCGTCGAAAACGTGGTCCGCGTCTGTTTTAGACGCTAAAAACGCGTATGACACTTGATTCGCACGATTCCGTTGAGAAATGGCCGTGATACGTCGTTTTACACTGCCGGACGATGAAATCTTGCTAGTTCTCACGTTTTGCAAGCGAAACACACGATGCACCGCGTTTCGTTCATTTCGTTCAAGAACTCTCGTATCTCGGACATCCGCGAGTGTTTCGCGTCGAAAACCTGGTCCCCGTCCGTTTTAAACGCTAAAAACGCGTATGACACTTGATTCGCACGAATCCGTGGAGAAATGGCCGAGATACGCCGCGTGACACTTCCGGACGATGAATTCGTTCAATTCGTTCAAGAACTCTCGTATCTCGGACATCCGCGAGTGTTTCGCGTCGAAAACGTGGTCCCCGTCTGATTTAGACGCTAAAAACGCGTATGACTCTTGATTCGCACGAATCCGTTGAGAAATGGCCGAGATACGCCGTGTTACACTTCCGGACGATGAAATCTTGCTAGTTCTCACGTTTTGCAGGCGTAACGCACGATGCACCGCGTTTCGTTCAATTCGTTCAAGAACTCTCGTATCTCGGACATCCGCGAGTATTTCGCGTCGAAAACGTGGTCCCCGTCTGTTTTAGACGCTAAAAACGCGTATGACACTTGATTCGCACGAATCCGTGGAGAAATGGCCGAGATACGCCGTGTTACACTTCCGGACGATGAATTCGTTCAATTGGTTCAAGAACTCTCGTATCTCGGACATCCGCCAGTGTTTCGCATCGAAAACGTGGTCCCCGTCTGTTTTAGACGCTAAAAACGCGTATGACACTTGATTCGCACGAATCCGTTGAGAAATGGCCGAGATACGCCGTGTTACACCTCCGGACGATGAAATCTTGCTAGTTCACACGTTTTGCAAGCGAAACGCACGATGCACCGCGTTTCGTACAATTCGTTCAAGAACTCTCGTATCTCGGACATCCGCGAGTGTTTCGCGTCGAAAACCTGGTCCCCGTCTGTTTTAGACGCTAAAAACGCGTATGACACTTGATTCGCACGAGTCCGTGGAGAAATGGCCGAGATGCGCCGTGTTACACTTCCGGACGATGAATTCGTTCAATTGGTTCAAGAACTCTCGTATCTCGGACATCCGCCAGTGTTTCGCATCGAAAACGTGGTCCCCGTCTGTTTTAGACGCTAAAAACGCGTATGACACTTGATTCGCACGAATCCGTTGAGAAATGGCAGAGATACGCCGTGTTACACCTCCGGACGATGAAATCTTGCTAGTTCACACGTTTTGCAAGCGAAACGCACGATGCACCGCGTTTCGTACAATTCATTCAAGAACTCTCGTATCTCGGACATCCGCGAGTGTTTCGCGTCGAAAACCTGGTCCCCGTCTGTTTTAGACGCTAAAAACGCGTATGACACTTGATTCGCACGAGTCCGTGGAGAAATGGCCGAGATACGCCGCGTTACACTTCCGGACGATGAATTCGTTCAATTCGTTCAAGAACTCTCGTATCTCGGACATCCGCGAGTGTTTCGCGTCGAAAACGTGGTCCCCGTCTGATTTAGACGCTAAAAACGCGTATGACACTTGATTCGCACGAATCCGTGGAGAAATGGCCGAGATACGCCGCGTGACACTTCCGGACGATGAATTCGTTCAATTCGTTCAAGAACTCTCGTATCTCGGACATCCGCGAGTGTTTCGCGTCGAAAACGTGGTCCCCGTCTGATTTAGACGCTAAAAACGCGTATGACTCTTGATTCGCACGAATCCGTTTAGAAATGGCCGAGATACGCCGTGTTACACTTCCGGACGATGAAATCTTGCTAGTTCTCACGTTTTGCAGGCGTAACGCACGATGCACCGCGTTTCGTTCAATTCGTTCAAGAACTCTCGTATCTCGGACATCCGCGAGTATTTCGCGTCGAAAACGTGGTCCCCGTCTGTTTTAGACGCTAAAAACGCGTATGACACTTGATTCGCACGAATCCGTGGAGAAATGGCCGAGATACGCCGTGTTACACTTCCGGACGATGAATTCGTTCAATTGGTTCAAGAACTCTCGTATCTCGGACATCCGCCAGTGTTTCGCATCGAAAACGTGGTCCCCGTCTGTTTTAGACGCTAAAAACGCGTATGACACTTGATTCGCACGAATCCGTTGAGAAATGGCCGAGATACGCCGTGTTACACCTCCGGACGATGAAATCTTGCTAGTTCACACGTTTTGCAAGCGAAACGCACGATGCACCGCGTTTCGTACAATTCGTTCAAGAACTCTCGTATCTCGGACATCCGCGAGTGTTTCGCGTCGAAAACCTGGTCCCCGTCTGTTTTAGACGCTAAAAACGCGTATGACACTTGATTCGCACGAGTCCGTGGAGAAATGGCCGAGATACGCCGCGTTACACTTCCGGACGATGAAATCTTGCTAGTTTTCACGTTTTGCAGGCGTAACGCACGATGCACCGCGTTTCGTTCAATTGGTTCAA
>CAWWDK010000164.1:0-79000 GCA_963942575.1 Priocnemis perturbator
AAGCACAGAAGCACAGGCAGCAAGCACAGGCAGCACAGCAAGCACAGGCAGCAAGCACAGGCAGCAAGCACAGGCAGCAAGCACAGGCAGCACAGCAAGCACAGGCAGCAAGCACAGCAAGCACAGCAGCAAGCACAGGCAGCACAGCAAGCACAGGCAGCAAGCACAGGCAGCACAGCAAGCACAGGCAGCAAGCACAAGCAGCACAGCAAGCACAGGCAGCAAGCACAGCAAGCAAAGGCATGTTAGAAACCCGCAAAATAGCTCGACGAGATGTGTTCGTTTTAGCGATTCTGGGGGAAGTGCAGAGGGGTCAAGCTCCGTCCTCTTTCCAACAGGCAAAGCCTGCTCCGATCTTCGGCGAGATTCACTCTCGCATTTGTTAACAATGCTTACTCTTACTGAGACGCAGGTCAATGCACCGGCCGCCGAGGTAAACATATGATCCGCGACTCTCGGCGCCTCCAAAATCAGGTGACACAGCAACGCACTGTCGTGTGCCACTGTCGAATTACCGCGTGTTATGGACGAAATCCAATGCATCGCTAACAGGCAGCACAGCAAGCACAGGCAGCACAGCAAGCACAGGCAGCAAGCACAGGCAGCACAGCAAGCACAGGCGGCAAGCACAGGCAGCACAGCAAGCACAGGCAGCAAGCACAGGCAGCACAGCAAGCACAGGCAGCACGCACACTCAGCACAGCAAGCACAGGCAGCACAGCACAGGCAGCACAGCACAGCGCAGGCAGCACAGACAGCACAGCAAGCACAGGCAGCACAGGCAGCACAACAAGCACAGGCAGCACAGGCAGCAAGCACAGGCAGCACAGCAAGCACAGGCAGCACAACAAGCACAGGCAGCACAGGCAGCACAGGCAGCAAGCACAGGCAGCACAGCAAGCACAGGCAGCAAGCACAGGCAGCACAGCAAGCACAGGCAGCAAGCACAGGCAGCAAGCACAGGCAGCAAGCACAGGCAGCACAGCAAGCACAGGCAGCACAGCAGAGGCAGCACAGGCAGCACAGCAAGCACAGGCAGCAAGCACAGGCAGCACAGGCAGCAAGGACGGGCAGCACAGCAAGCACAGGCAGCAGGCACAGGCAGCACAGCAAGCACAGGCAGCAAGCACAGGCAGCACAACAAGCACAGGCAGCAAGCACAGGCAGCACAGCAAGCACAGGCAGCAAGCACACTCAGCACAGCAAGCACAGGCAGCACGAACAGGCAGCACAGCAAGCACAGGCAGCACAGCAAGCACAGGCAGCAAGCACAGGCAGCACAGCAAGCACGGGTAGCACAGCACAGGCAGCACAGCAAGCACAGGCAGCAAGCACAGGCAGCACAGCAAGCACAGCAAGCACACGCAGCAAGCACAGGCAGCACAGCAAGCACAGAAAGCACAGCAAGCACAGGCAGCAAGCACAGGCAGCAGAGCAAGCACAGGCAGCAAGCACAGACAGCACAGCAAGCACACGCAGCAAGCACAGCCAGCACAGCAAGCGCAGGCAGCAAGCACAGGCAGCACATCAGGCACAGGCAGCAGAGCACAGACAGCACAGCAAGCACAGGCAGCAAGCACAGGCAGCACAGGCAGCAAGCACACTCAGCGCAGCAAGCACAGGCCGCACAGCAAGCACAGGCAGCAAGCACAGGCAGCACAGCAAGCACAAACAGCAAGCACACTCAGCACAGCAAGCACAGGCAGCACAGCACAGGCAGCACAGCACAGCGCAGGCAGCACAGACAGCACAGCAAGCACAGGCAGCACAGGCAGCACAACAAGCACAGGCAGCACAGGCAGCAAGCACAGGCAGCACAGCAAGCACAGGCAGCACAACAAGCACAGGCAGCACAGGCAGCACAGGCAGCAAGCACAGGCAGCACAGCAAGCACAGGCAGCAAGCACAGGCAGCAAGCACAGGCAGCACAGCAAGCACAGGCAGCAAGCACAGCAAGCACAGCAGCAAGCACAGGCAGCACAGCAAGCACAGGCAGCAAGCACAGGCAGCACAGCAAGCACAGGCAGCAAGCACAAGCAGCACAGCAAGCACAGGCAGCAAGCACAGCAAGCAAAGGCATGTTAGAAACCCGCAAAATAGCTCGACGAGATGTGTTCGTTTTAGCGATTCTGGGGGAAGTGCAGAGGGGTCAAGCTCCGTCCTCTTTCCAACAGGCAAAGCCTGCTCCGATCTTCGGCGAGATTCACTCTCGCATTTGTTAACAATGCTTACTCTTACTGAGACGCAGGTCAATGCACCGGCCGCCGAGGTAAACATATGATCCGCGACTCTCGGCGCCTCCAAAATCAGGTGACACAGCAACGCACTGTCGTGTGCCACTGTCGAATTACCGCGTGTTATGGACGAAATCCAATGCATCGCTAACAGGCAGCACAGCAAGCACAGGCAGCACAGCAAGCACAGGCAGCAAGCACAGGCAGCACAGCAAGCACAGGCGGCAAGCACAGGCAGCACAGCAAGCACAGGCAGCAAGCACAGGCAGCACAGCAAGCACAGGCAGCACGCACACTCAGCACAGCAAGCACAGGCAGCACAGCACAGGCAGCACAGCACAGCGCAGGCAGCACAGACAGCACAGCAAGCACAGGCAGCACAGGCAGCACAACAAGCACAGGCAGCACAGGCAGCAAGCACAGGCAGCACAGCAAGCACAGGCAGCACAACAAGCACAGGCAGCACAGGCAGCACAGGCAGCAAGCACAGGCAGCACAGCAAGCACAGGCAGCAAGCACAGGCAGCACAGCAAGCACAGGCAGCAAGCACAGGCAGCAAGCACAGGCAGCAAGCACAGGCAGCACAGCAAGCACAGGCAGCACAGCAGAGGCAGCACAGGCAGCACAGCAAGCACAGGCAGCAAGCACAGGCAGCACAGGCAGCAAGGACGGGCAGCACAGCAAGCACAGGCAGCAGGCACAGGCAGCACAGCAAGCACAGGCAGCAAGCACAGGCAGCACAACAAGCACAGGCAGCAAGCACAGGCAGCACAGCAAGCACAGGCAGCACAGCAAGCACCGGCAGCACAGCAAGCACAGGCATGTTTGAAACCCGCAAAATAACTCGACGAGATGTTTTCGTTTTAGCCATTCTGGGGGAAGTGCAGAGGGGTCAAGCTCCGTCCTCTTTCCAACAGGCAAAGCCTGCTCCGATCTTCGGCGAGATTCACTCTCGCATTTGTTAACAATGCTTACTCTTACTGAGACGCAGGTCAATGCACCGGCCGCCGAGGTAAACATATGATCCGCGACTCTCGGCGCCTCCAAAAACAGGTGACACAGCAACGCACTGTCGTGTGCCACTGTCGAATTACCGCGTGTTATGGGCGAAATCAAATGCATCGCTAACTGGCAGCACAGCAAGCACAGGCAGCAAGCACAGGCAGCACAGAAAGCACAGACAGCACAGCACAGGCAGCAAGCACAGGCAGCACAGCAAGCACAGGCAGCAAGCACAGGCAGCACAGGAAGCACAGGCAGCACAGGAAGCACAGGCAGCACAGGCAGCACAGGAAGCACAACAAGCACAGGCGGCACAGCAAGCACAGGCAGCAAGCACAGGCAGCAGAGCAAGCACAGGCAGCAAGCACAGGCAGCATAGCAAGCACAGGCAGCACAGCAAGCACAGGCAGCAAGCACAGGCAGCAGAGCAAGCACAGGCAGCAAGCACAGGCAGCATAGCAAGCAGAGGCAGCACAGAAAGCACAGGCAGCACAGCAAGCACAGGCAGCACAGGCAGCAAGCACAGGCAGCAAGCACAGGCAGCGCAGCAAGCACAGGCAGCACAGCAAGCACAGGCAGAAAGCAAAGGCAGCACAGCAAGCACACGCAGCACAGCACAGGCAGCGCAGCAAGCACAGGCAGCACAGCAAGCAGAGGCATCAAGGACAGGCAGCACAGCAAGCACAGGCAGCAAGCACAGGCAGCACTGCAAGCACGGGCAGCACAGCAAGCACAAACAGCAAGCACAGGCAGCACAGCAAGCACAGGCAGCAAGCACAGGCAGCACAGCAAGGACAGGCAGCAAGCACAGGCAGCAAGCACAGGCAGCACAGCAAGCACAGGCAGCAAGCACAGGCAGCAAGCACAGGCAGCACAGGCAGCACAGGCAGCACGCACAGGCAGCACAGCAAGCACAGCATGCACAGGCAGCACAGCAAGCACACGCAGCAAGCACAGGCAACAAGCACAGGCAGCACAGCAAGCACAGGCAGCAAGCACAGGCAGCACAGCAAACACAGGCAGCACAGCAAGCACAGGCAGCAAGCACAGGCAGCACAGCAAGCACGGGTAGCACAGCACAGGCAGCACAGCAAGCACAGGCAGCAAGCACAGGCAGCACAGCAAGCACACGCAGCAAGCACAGGCAGCACAGCAAGCACAGAAAGCACAGCAAGCACAGGCAGCAAGCACAGGCAGCAGAGCAAGCACAGGCAGCAAGCACAGACAGCACAGCAAGCACACGCAGCAAGCACAGCCAGCACAGCAAGCGCAGGCAGCAAGCACAGGCAGCACATCAGGCACAGGCAGCAGAGCACAGACAGCACAGCAAGCACAGGCAGCAAGCACAGGCAGCACAGGCAGCAAGCACACTCAGCGCAGCAAGCACAGGCCGCACAGCAAGCACAGGCAGCAAGCACAGGCAGCACAGCAAGCACAAACAGCAAGCACACTCAGCACAGCAAGCACAGGCAGCACAGCATGCACAGCAAGCACAGGCAGCAAGCACAGGCAGCAAGCACAGGCAGCACAGCAAGCACAGGCAGCAAGCACAGGCAGCACAGCAAGCACAGGCAGCAAGCACAGGCAGCGCAGAAAGAACAGGCAGCACAGCAAGCACAGGCAGCACAGCAAGCACAGGCAGCAAGCACAGGCAGCAAGCACAGGCAGCTCAGGCAGCACAGCAAGCACAGGCAGCAAGGACAAGCACAGGCAGCAAACACAGGCAGCAAGCACAGGCAGCAAGCACAGGCAGCAAGCACAGGCAGCGCAGCAAGCACAGGCAGCACAGCAAGCACAGGCAGCAAGCACAGACAGCACAGCAAGCACTGGCAGCAAGCACAGGCAGCACAGCAAGTACAGGCAGCAAGCACAGGCAGCACAGCAAGCACAGGCAGCAACCACAGGCAGCACAGCAAGCACAGGCAGCACAGCAAGCACAGGCAGCACAGCAAGCTCAGGCATGTTTGAAACCCGCAAAATAGCTCGACGAGATGTGTTCGTTTTAGCGATTCTGGGGGAAGTGCAGAGGGGTCAAGCTCCGTCCTCTTTCCAACAGGCAAAGCCTGCTCCGATCTTCGGCGAGATTCACTCTCGCATTTGTTAACAATGCTTACTCTTACTGAGACGCAGGTCAATGCACCGGCCGCCGAGGTAAACATATGATCCGCGACTCTCGGCGCCTCCAAAAACAGGTGACACAGCAACGCACTGTCGTGTGCCACTGTCGAATTACCGCGTGTTATGGGCGAAATCAAATGCATCGCTAACTGGCAGCACAGCAAGCACAGGCAGCAAGCACAGGCAGCACAGAAAGCACAGACAGCAAGCACAGGCAGCAAGCACAGGAAGCACAGGTAAGCAAGCACAGGCAGCACAGGCAGCACAGGCAGCAAGCACAGGCAGCACAGCAAGCAAAGCAAGCACAGGCAGCACAGCAAGCACACGCAGCAAGCACAGGCAACAAGCACAGGCAGCACAGCAAGCACAGGCAGCACAGTAAGCACAGGCAGCTTGCACAGGCAGCATAGCAAGCACAGCAAGCACAGGCAGCACAGCAGGCACAGGCAGCACAGCAAGCACAGAAAGCACAGGCAGCAAGCACAGGCAGCAAGCACAGGCAGCACAGCAAGCACAGGCAGCACAGTAAGCACAGGCAGCTTGCACAGGCAGCATAGCAAGAACAGCAAGCACAGGCAGCACAGCAGGCACAGGCAGCACAGCAAGCACAGAAAGCACAGGCAGCAAGCACAGGCAGCAGAGCAAGCACAGGCACCAAGCACAGGCAGCATAGCAAGCAGAGGCAGCACAGAAAGCACAGGCAGCACAGCAAGCACAGGCAGCACAGGCAGCAAGCACAGGCAGCAAGCACAGGCAGCGCAGAAAGCACAGGCAGCACAGCAAGCACAGGCAGAAAGCAAAGGCAGCACAGCAAGCACAGGCAGCACAGCACAGGCAGCGCAGCAAGCACAGGCAGCACAGCAAGCAGAGGCATTAAGGACAGGCAGCACAGCAAGCATAGGCAGCAAGCACAGGCAGCACAGCAAGCACGGCCAGCAAGCACACTCAGCACAGCAAGCACAGGCAGCACAGCAAGCACAAACAGCAAGCACAGGCAGCAGAGCAAGCACAGGCAGCAAGCACAGGCAGCACAGCAGGCACAGGCAGCACAGCAAGCACAGAAGCACAGGCAGCAAGCACAGGCAGCACAGCAAGCACAGGCAGCAAGCACAGGCAGCAAGCACAGGCAGCAAGCACAGGCAGCACAGCAAGCACAGGCAGCAAGCACAGCAAGCACAGCAGCAAGCACAGGCAGCACAGCAAGCACAGGCAGCAAGCACAGGCAGCACAGCAAGCACAGGCAGCAAGCACAAGCAGCACAGCAAGCACAGGCAGCAAGCACAGCAAGCAAAGGCATGTTAGAAACCCGCAAAATAGCTCGACGAGATGTGTTCGTTTTAGCGATTCTGGGGGAAGTGCAGAGGGGTCAAGCTCCGTCCTCTTTCCAACAGGCAAAGCCTGCTCCGATCTTCGGCGAGATTCACTCTCGCATTTGTTAACAATGCTTACTCTTACTGAGACGCAGGTCAATGCACCGGCCGCCGAGGTAAACATATGATCCGCGACTCTCGGCGCCTCCAAAATCAGGTGACACAGCAACGCACTGTCGTGTGCCACTGTCGAATTACCGCGTGTTATGGACGAAATCCAATGCATCGCTAACAGGCAGCACAGCAAGCACAGGCAGCACAGCAAGCACAGGCAGCAAGCACAGGCAGCACAGCAAGCACAGGCGGCAAGCACAGGCAGCACAGCAAGCACAGGCAGCAAGCACAGGCAGCACAGCAAGCACAGGCAGCACGCACACTCAGCACAGCAAGCACAGGCAGCACAGCACAGGCAGCACAGCACAGCGCAGGCAGCACAGACAGCACAGCAAGCACAGGCAGCACAGGCAGCACAACAAGCACAGGCAGCACAGGCAGCAAGCACAGGCAGCACAGCAAGCACAGGCAGCACAACAAGCACAGGCAGCACAGGCAGCACAGGCAGCAAGCACAGGCAGCACAGCAAGCACAGGCAGCAAGCACAGGCAGCACAGCAAGCACAGGCAGCAAGCACAGGCAGCAAGCACAGGCAGCAAGCACAGGCAGCACAGCAAGCACAGGCAGCACAGCAGAGGCAGCACAGGCAGCACAGCAAGCACAGGCAGCAAGCACAGGCAGCACAGGCAGCAAGGACGGGCAGCACAGCAAGCACAGGCAGCAGGCACAGGCAGCACAGCAAGCACAGGCAGCAAGCACAGGCAGCACAACAAGCACAGGCAGCAAGCACAGGCAGCACAGCAAGCACAGGCAGCAAGCACACTCAGCACAGCAAGCACAGGCAGCACGAACAGGCAGCACAGCAAGCACAGGCAGCACAGCAAGCACAGGCAGCAAGCACAGGCAGCACAGCAAGCACGGGTAGCACAGCACAGGCAGCACAGCAAGCACAGGCAGCAAGCACAGGCAGCACAGCAAGCACAGCAAGCACACGCAGCAAGCACAGGCAGCACAGCAAGCACAGAAAGCACAGCAAGCACAGGCAGCAAGCACAGGCAGCAGAGCAAGCACAGGCAGCAAGCACAGACAGCACAGCAAGCACACGCAGCAAGCACAGCCAGCACAGCAAGCGCAGGCAGCAAGCACAGGCAGCACATCAGGCACAGGCAGCAGAGCACAGACAGCACAGCAAGCACAGGCAGCAAGCACAGGCAGCACAGGCAGCAAGCACACTCAGCGCAGCAAGCACAGGCCGCACAGCAAGCACAGGCAGCAAGCACAGGCAGCACAGCAAGCACAAACAGCAAGCACACTCAGCACAGCAAGCACAGGCAGCACAGCACAGGCAGCACAGCACAGCGCAGGCAGCACAGACAGCACAGCAAGCACAGGCAGCACAGGCAGCACAACAAGCACAGGCAGCACAGGCAGCAAGCACAGGCAGCACAGCAAGCACAGGCAGCACAACAAGCACAGGCAGCACAGGCAGCACAGGCAGCAAGCACAGGCAGCACAGCAAGCACAGGCAGCAAGCACAGGCAGCAAGCACAGGCAGCACAGCAAGCACAGGCAGCAAGCACAGCAAGCACAGCAGCAAGCACAGGCAGCACAGCAAGCACAGGCAGCAAGCACAGGCAGCACAGCAAGCACAGGCAGCAAGCACAAGCAGCACAGCAAGCACAGGCAGCAAGCACAGCAAGCAAAGGCATGTTAGAAACCCGCAAAATAGCTCGACGAGATGTGTTCGTTTTAGCGATTCTGGGGGAAGTGCAGAGGGGTCAAGCTCCGTCCTCTTTCCAACAGGCAAAGCCTGCTCCGATCTTCGGCGAGATTCACTCTCGCATTTGTTAACAATGCTTACTCTTACTGAGACGCAGGTCAATGCACCGGCCGCCGAGGTAAACATATGATCCGCGACTCTCGGCGCCTCCAAAATCAGGTGACACAGCAACGCACTGTCGTGTGCCACTGTCGAATTACCGCGTGTTATGGACGAAATCCAATGCATCGCTAACAGGCAGCACAGCAAGCACAGGCAGCACAGCAAGCACAGGCGGCAAGCACAGGCAGCACAGCAAGCACAGGCAGCAAGCACAGGCAGCACAGCAAGCACAGGCAGCACGCACACTCAGCACAGCAAGCACAGGCAGCACAGCACAGGCAGCACAGCACAGCGCAGGCAGCACAGACAGCACAGCAAGCACAGGCAGCACAGGCAGCACAACAAGCACAGGCAGCACAGGCAGCAAGCACAGGCAGCACAGCAAGCACAGGCAGCACAACAAGCACAGGCAGCACAGGCAGCACAGGCAGCAAGCACAGGCAGCACAGCAAGCACAGGCAGCAAGCACAGGCAGCACAGCAAGCACAGGCAGCAAGCACAGGCAGCAAGCACAGGCAGCAAGCACAGGCAGCACAGCAAGCACAGGCAGCACAGCAGAGGCAGCACAGGCAGCACAGCAAGCACAGGCAGCAAGCACAGGCAGCACAGGCAGCAAGGACGGGCAGCACAGCAAGCACAGGCAGCAGGCACAGGCAGCACAGCAAGCACAGGCAGCAAGCACAGGCAGCACAACAAGCACAGGCAGCAAGCACAGGCAGCACAGCAAGCACAGGCAGCACAGCAAGCACCGGCAGCACAGCAAGCACAGGCATGTTTGAAACCCGCAAAATAACTCGACGAGATGTTTTCGTTTTAGCGATTCTGGGGGAAGTGCAGAGGGGTCAAGCTCCGTCCTCTTTCCAACAGGCAAAGCCTGCTCCGATCTTCGGCGAGATTCACTCTCGCATTTGTTAACAATGCTTACTCTTACTG
The DNA here is from genome assembly GCA_963942575.1 of Priocnemis perturbator. NCBI lineage: Eukaryota > Metazoa > Arthropoda > Insecta > Hymenoptera > Pompilidae > Priocnemis > Priocnemis perturbator. Next base: position 9,594 of record CAWWDK010000164.1, read on the forward strand.
AGACGCAGGTCAATGCACCGGCCGCCGAGGTAAACATATGATCCGCGACTCTCGGCGCCTCCAAAAACAGGTGACACAGCAACGCACTGTCGTGTGCCACTGTCGAATTACCGCGTGTTATGGGCGAAATCAAATGCATCGCTAACTGGCAGCACAGCAAGCACAGGCAGCAAGCACAGGCAGCACAGAAAGCACAGACAGCACAGCACAGGCAGCAAGCACAGGCAGCACAGCAAGCACAGGCAGCAAGCACAGGCAGCACAGGAAGCACAGGCAGCACAGGAAGCACAGGCAGCACAGGCAGCACAGGAAGCACAACAAGCACAGGCGGCACAGCAAGCACAGGCAGCAAGCACAGGCAGCAGAGCAAGCACAGGCAGCAAGCACAGGCAGCATAGCAAGCACAGGCAGCACAGCAAGCACAGGCAGCAAGCACAGGCAGCAGAGCAAGCACAGGCAGCAAGCACAGGCAGCATAGCAAGCAGAGGCAGCACAGAAAGCACAGGCAGCACAGCAAGCACAGGCAGCACAGGCAGCAAGCACAGGCAGCAAGCACAGGCAGCGCAGCAAGCACAGGCAGCACAGCAAGCACAGGCAGAAAGCAAAGGCAGCACAGCAAGCACACGCAGCACAGCACAGGCAGCGCAGCAAGCACAGGCAGCACAGCAAGCAGAGGCATCAAGGACAGGCAGCACAGCAAGCACAGGCAGCAAGCACAGGCAGCACTGCAAGCACGGGCAGCACAGCAAGCACAAACAGCAAGCACAGGCAGCACAGCAAGCACAGGCAGCAAGCACAGGCAGCACAGCAAGGACAGGCAGCAAGCACAGGCAGCAAGCACAGGCAGCACAGCAAGCACAGGCAGCAAGCACAGGCAGCAAGCACAGGCAGCACAGGCAGCACAGGCAGCACGCACAGGCAGCACAGCAAGCACAGCATGCACAGGCAGCACAGCAAGCACACGCAGCAAGCACAGGCAACAAGCACAGGCAGCACAGCAAGCACAGGCAGCAAGCACAGGCAGCACAGCAAACACAGGCAGCACAGCAAGCACAGGCAGCAAGCACAGGCAGCACAGCAAGCACGGGTAGCACAGCACAGGCAGCACAGCAAGCACAGGCAGCAAGCACAGGCAGCACAGCAAGCACAGCAAGCACACGCAGCAAGCACAGGCAGCACAGCAAGCACAGAAAGCACAGCAAGCACAGGCAGCAAGCACAGGCAGCAGAGCAAGCACAGGCAGCAAGCACAGACAGCACAGCAAGCACACGCAGCAAGCACAGCCAGCACAGCAAGCGCAGGCAGCAAGCACAGGCAGCACATCAGGCACAGGCAGCAGAGCACAGACAGCACAGCAAGCACAGGCAGCAAGCACAGGCAGCACAGGCAGCAAGCACACTCAGCGCAGCAAGCACAGGCCGCACAGCAAGCACAGGCAGCAAGCACAGGCAGCACAGCAAGCACAAACAGCAAGCACACTCAGCACAGCAAGCACAGGCAGCACAGCATGCACAGCAAGCACAGGCAGCAAGCACAGGCAGCAAGCACAGGCAGCACAGCAAGCACAGGCAGCAAGCACAGGCAGCACAGCAAGCACAGGCAGCAAGCACAGGCAGCGCAGAAAGAACAGGCAGCACAGCAAGCACAGGCAGCACAGCAAGCACAGGCAGCAAGCACAGGCAGCAAGCACAGGCAGCTCAGGCAGCACAGCAAGCACAGGCAGCAAGGACAAGCACAGGCAGCAAACACAGGCAGCAAGCACAGGCAGCAAGCACAGGCAGCAAGCACAGGCAGCGCAGCAAGCACAGGCAGCACAGCAAGCACAGGCAGCAAGCACAGACAGCACAGCAAGCACTGGCAGCAAGCACAGGCAGCACAGCAAGTACAGGCAGCAAGCACAGGCAGCACAGCAAGCACAGGCAGCAACCACAGGCAGCACAGCAAGCACAGGCAGCACAGCAAGCACAGGCAGCACAGCAAGCTCAGGCATGTTTGAAACCCGCAAAATAGCTCGACGAGATGTGTTCGTTTTAGCGATTCTGGGGGAAGTGCAGAGGGGTCAAGCTCCGTCCTCTTTCCAACAGGCAAAGCCTGCTCCGATCTTCGGCGAGATTCACTCTCGCATTTGTTAACAATGCTTACTCTTACTGAGACGCAGGTCAATGCACCGGCCGCCGAGGTAAACATATGATCCGCGACTCTCGGCGCCTCCAAAAACAGGTGACACAGCAACGCACTGTCGTGTGCCACTGTCGAATTACCGCGTGTTATGGGCGAAATCAAATGCATCGCTAACTGGCAGCACAGCAAGCACAGGCAGCAAGCACAGGCAGCACAGAAAGCACAGACAGCACAGCACAGGCAGCACAGCAAGCACAGGTAAGCAAGCACAGGCAGCACAGGCAGCACAGGCAGCAAGCACAGGCAGCACAGCAAGCACAGGCAGCACAGCAAGCACAGGCAGCAAGCACAGGCAGCACAGCAAGCACAGACAGCAAGCACAGGCAGCAAGCACAGGCAGCACAGCAAGCACAGGCAGATAGCACAGACAGCACAGCAGGCACAGGCAGCTTGCACAGGCAGCATAGCAAGCACAGCAAGCACAGACAGCAAGCACAGGCAGCAAGCACAGGCAGCACAGCAAGCACAGGCAGCAAGCACAGGCAGCACAGGAAGCACAGGCAGCACAGGAAGCACAGGCAGCACAGGCAGCACAGGAAGCACAACAAGCACAGGCGGCACAGCAAGCACAGGCAGCAAGCACAGGCAGCACAGGCAGCAAAGCAAGCACAGGCAGCAAGCACAGGCAGCAGAGCAAGCACAGGCAGCAAGCACAGGCAGCATAGCAAGCACAGGCAGCACAGCAAGCACAGGCAGTAAGCACAGGCAGCAGAGCAAGCACAGGCAGCAAGCACAGGCAGCATAGCAAGCAGAGGCAGCACAGAAAGCACAGGCAGCACAGCAAGCACAGGCAGCACAGGCAGCAAGCACAGGCAGCAAGCACAGGCAGCGCAGCAAGCACAGGCAGCACAGCAAGCACAGGCAGCACAGGCAGCAAGCACAGGCAGCAAGCACAGGCAGCGCAGCAAGCACAGGCAGCACAGCAAGCACAGGCAGAAAGCAAAGGCAGCACAGCAAGCACACGCAGCACAGCACAGGCAGCGCAGCAAGCACAGGCAGCACAGCAAGCAGAGGCATCAAGGACAGGCAGCACAGCAAGCACAGGCAGCACTGCAAGCACGGGCAGCAAGCACAGGCAGCACAGCAAGCACAGGCGGCAAGCACAGGCAGCACAGCAAGCACAGGCAGCAAGCACAGGCAGCACAGCAAGCACAGGCAGCACGCACACTCAGCACAGCAAGCACAGGCAGCACAGCACAGGCAGCACAGCACAGCGCAGGCAGCACAGGCAGCACAGCAAGCACAGGCAGCAAGCACAGGCAGCACAGGCAGCACAGGCAGCACAGGAAGCACAACAAGCACAGGCGGCACAGCAAGCACAGGCAGCAAGCACAGGCAGCAGAGCAAGCACAGGCAGCAAGCACAGGCAGCATAGCAAGCACAGGCAGCACAGCAAGCACAGGCAGCAAGCACAGGCAGCAGAGCAAGCACAGGCAGCAAGCACAGGCAGCATAGCAAGCAGAGGCAGCACAGCAAGCACAGGCAGCACAGGCAGCAAGCACAGGCAGCAAGCACAGGCAGCGCAGCAAGCACAGGCAGCACAGCAAGCACAGGCAGAAAGCAAAGGCAGCACAGCAAGCACACGCAGCACAGCACAGGCAGCGCAGCAAGCACAGGCAGCACAGCAAGCAGAGGCATCAAGGACAGGCAGCACAGCAAGCACAGGCAGCAAGCACAGGCAGCACTGCAAGCACGGGCAGCACAGCAAGCACAAACAGCAAGCACAGGCAGCACAGCAAGCACAGGCAGCAAGCACAGGCAGCACAGCAAGGACAGGCAGCAAGCACAGGCAGCAAGCACAGGCAGCACAGCAAGCACAGGCAGCAAGCACAGGCAGCAAGCACAGGCAGCACAGGCAGCACAGGCAGCACGCACAGGCAGCACAGCAAGCACAGCATGCACAGGCAGCACAGCAAGCACACGCAGCAAGCACAGGCAACAAGCACAGGCAGCACAGCAAGCACAGGCAGCAAGCACAGGCAGCACAGCAAACACAGGCAGCACAGCAAGCACAGGCAGCAAGGACAAGCACAGGCAGCAAGCACAGGCAGCACAGCAAGCACAGGCAGCAAGCACACTCAGCACAGCAAGCACAGGCAGCACGAACAGGCAGCACAGCAAGCACAGGCAGCACAGCAAGCACAGGCAGCAAGCACAGGCAGCACAGCAAGCACGGGTAGCACAGCACAGGCAGCACAGCAAGCACAGGCAGCAAGCACAGGCAGCACAGCAAGCACAGCAAGCACACGCAGCAAGCACAGGCAGCACAGCAAGCACAGAAAGCACAGCAAGCACAGGCAGCAAGCACAGGCAGCAGAGCAAGCACAGGCAGCAAGCACAGACAGCACAGCAAGCACACGCAGCAAGCACAGCCAGCACAGCAAGCGCAGGCAGCAAGCACAGGCAGCACATCAGGCACAGGCAGCAGAGCACAGACAGCACAGCAAGCACAGGCAGCAAGCACAGGCAGCACAGGCAGCAAGCACACTCAGCGCAGCAAGCACAGGCCGCACAGCAAGCACAGGCAGCAAGCACAGGCAGCACAGCAAGCACAAACAGCAAGCACACTCAGCACAGCAAGCACAGGCAGCACAGCATGCACAGCAAGCACAGGCAGCAAGCACAGGCAGCAAGCACAGGCAGCACAGCAAGCACAGGCAGCAAGCACAGGCAGCACAGCAAGCACAGGCAGCAAGCACAGGCAGCGCAGAAAGAACAGGCAGCACAGCAAGCACAGGCAGCACAGTAAGCACAGGCAGCAAGCACAGGCAGCAAGCACAGGCAGCTCAGGCAGCACAGCAAGCACAGGCAGCAAGGACAAGCACAGGCAGCAAACACAGGCAGCAAGCACAGGCAGCAAGCACAGGCAGCGCAGCAAGCACAGGCAGCACAGCAAGCACAGGCAGCAAGCACAGACAGCACAGCAAGCACTGGCAGCAAGCACAGGCAGCACAGCAAGTACAGGCAGCAAGCACAGGCAGCACAGCAAGCACAGGCAGCAACCACAGGCAGCACAGCAAGCACAGGCAGCACAGCAAGCACAGGCAGCACAGCAAGCTCAGGCATGTTTGAAACCCGCAAAATAGCTCGACGAGATGTGTTCGTTTTAGCGATTCTGGGGGAAGTGCAGAGGGGTCAAGCTCCGTCCTCTTTCCAACAGGCAAAGCCTGCTCCGATCTTCGGCGAGATTCACTCTCGCATTTGTTAACAATGCTTACTCTTACTGAGACGCAGGTCAATGCACCGGCCGCCGAGGTAAACATATGATCCGCGACTCTCGGCGCCTCCAAAAACAGGTGACACAGCAACGCACTGTCGTGTGCCACTGTCGAATTACCGCGTGTTATGGGCGAAATCAAATGCATCGCTAACTGGCAGCACAGCAAGCACAGGCAGCAAGCACAGGCAGCACAGAAAGCACAGACAGCACAGCACAGGCAGCACAGCAAGCACAGGTAAGCAAGCACAGGCAGCACAGGCAGCACAGGCAGCAAGCACAGGCAGCACAGCAAGCACAGGCAGCACAGCAAGCACAGGCAGCAAGCACAGGCAGCACAGCAAGCACAGACAGCAAGCACAGGCAGCAAGCACAGGCAGCACAGCAAGCACAGGCAGATAGCACAGACAGCACAGCAGGCACAGGCAGCTTGCACAGGCAGCATAGCAAGCACAGCAAGCACAGACAGCAAGCACAGGCAGCAAGCACAGGCAGCACAGCAAGCACAGGCAGCAAGCACAGGCAGCACAGGAAGCACAGGCAGCACAGGAAGCACAGGCAGCACAGGCAGCACAGGAAGCACAACAAGCACAGGCGGCACAGCAAGCACAGGCAGCAAGCACAGGCAGCACAGGCAGCAAAGCAAGCACAGGCAGCAAGCACAGGCAGCAGAGCAAGCACAGGCAGCAAGCACAGGCAGCATAGCAAGCACAGGCAGCACAGCAAGCACAGGCAGCAAGCACAGGCAGCAGAGCAAGCACAGGCAGCAAGCACAGGCAGCATAGCAAGCAGAGGCAGCACAGAAAGCACAGGCAGCACAGCAAGCACAGGCAGCACAGGCAGCAAGCACAGGCAGCAAGCACAGGCAGCGCAGCAAGCACAGGCAGCACAGCAAGCACAGGCAGCACAGGCAGCAAGCACAGGCAGCAAGCACAGGCAGCGCAGCAAGCACAGGCAGCACAGCAAGCACAGGCAGAAAGCAAAGGCAGCACAGCAAGCACACGCAGCACAGCACAGGCAGCGCAGCAAGCACAGGCAGCACAGCAAGCAGAGGCATCAAGGACAGGCAGCACAGCAAGCACAGGCAGCACTGCAAGCACGGGCAGCAAGCACAGGCAGCACAGCAAGCACAGGCGGCAAGCACAGGCAGCACAGCAAGCACAGGCAGCAAGCACAGGCAGCACAGCAAGCACAGGCAGCACGCACACTCAGCACAGCAAGCACAGGCAGCACAGCACAGGCAGCACAGCACAGCGCAGGCAGCACAGGCAGCACAGCAAGCACAGGCAGCACAGGCAGCACAACAAGCACAGGCAGCACAGGCAGCAAGCACAGGCAGCACAGCAAGCACAGGCGGCACAACAAGCACAGGCAGCACAGGCAGCAAGCACAGGCAGCACAGCAAGCACAGGCAGCAAGCACAGGCAGCACAGCAAGCACAGGCAGCAAGCACAGGCAGCAAGCACAGGCAGCAAGCACAGGCAGCACAGCAAGCACAGGCAGCACAGCAGAGGCAGCACAGGCAGCACAGCAAGCAAAGGCAGCAAGCACAGGCAGCACAGGCAGCAAGGACGGGCAGCACAGCAAGCACAGGCAGCAGGCACAGGCAGCACAGCAAGCACAGGCAGCAAGCACAGGCAGCACAAAAAGCACAGGCAGCAAGCACAGCCAGCACAGCAAGCACAGGCAGCACAGCAAGCACAGGCAGCACAGCAAGCACAGGCATGTTTGAAACCCGCAAAATAACTCGACGAGATGTGTTCGTTTTAGCGATTCTGGGGGAAGTGCAGAGGGGTCAAGCTCCGTCCTCTTTCCAACAGGCAAAGCCTGCTCCGATCTTCGGCGAGATTCACTCTCGCATTTGTTAACAATGCTTACTCTTACTGAGACGCAGGTCAATGCACCGGCCGCCGAGGTAAACATATGATCCGCGACTCTCGGCGCCTCCAAAAACAGGTGACACAGCAACGCACTGTCGTGTGCCACTGTCGAATTACCGCGTGTTATGGGCGAAATCAAATGCATCGCTAACTGGCAGCACAGCAAGCACAGGCAGCAAGCACAGGCAGCACAGAAAGCACAGGCAGCACAGGCAGCACAGGCAGCACAGCAAGCACAGGCAGCAAGCACAGGCAGCACAGGCAGCACAGGCAGCAAGCACAGGCAGCACAGCAAGCACAGGCAGCACAGCAAGCACAGGCAGCAAGCACAGGCAGCACAGCCAGCACAGACAGCAAGCACAGGCAGCAAGCACAGGCAGCACAGCAAGCACAGGCAGATAGCACAGACAGCACAGCAGGCACAGGCAGCTTGCACAGGCAGCATAGCAAGCACAGCAAGCACAGACAGCAAGCACAGACAGCAAGCACAGGCAGCAAGCACAGGCAGCACAGCAAGCACAGGCAGCAAGCACAGGCAGCACAGGAAGCACAGGCAGCACAGGAAGCACAGGCAGCACAGGCAGCACAGGAAGCACAACAAGCACAGGCGGCACAGCAAGCACAGGCAGCAAGCACAGGCAGCACAGGCAGCAAAGCAAGCACAGGCAGCAAGCACAGGCAGCAGAGCAAGCACAGGCAGCAAGCACAGGCAGCATAGCAAGCACAGGCAGCACAGCAAGCACAGGCAGCAAGCACAGGCAGCAGAGCAAGCACAGGCAGCAAGCACAGGCAGCATAGCAAGCAGAGGCAGCACAGAAAGCACAGGCAGCACAGCAAGCACAGGCAGCACAGGCAGCAAGCACAGGCAGCAAGCACAGGCAGCGCAGCAAGCACAGGCAGCACAGCAAGCACAGGCAGCACAGGCAGCAAGCACAGGCAGCAAGCACAGGCAGCGCAGCAAGCACAGGCAGCACAGCAAGCACAGGCAGAAAGCAAAGGCAGCACAGCAAGCACACGCAGCACAGCACAGGCAGCGCAGCAAGCACAGGCAGCACAGCAAGCAGAGGCATCAAGGACAGGCAGCACAGCAAGCACAGGCAGCACTGCAAGCACGGGCAGCAAGCACAGGCAGCACAGCAAGCACAGGCGGCAAGCACAGGCAGCACAGCAAGCACAGGCAGCAAGCACAGGCAGCACAGCAAGCACAGGCAGCACGCACACTCAGCACAGCAAGCACAGGCAGCACAGCACAGGCAGCACAGCACAGCGCAGGCAGCACAGGCAGCACAGCAAGCACAGGCAGCACAGGCAGCACAACAAGCACAGGCAGCACAGGCAGCAAGCACAGGCAGCACAGCAAGCACAGGCGGCACAACAAGCACAGGCAGCACAGGCAGCAAGCACAGGCAGCACAGCAAGCACAGGCAGCAAGCACAGGCAGCACAGCAAGCACAGGCAGCAAGCACAGGCAGCAAGCACAGGCAGCAAGCACAGGCAGCACAGCAAGCACAGGCAGCACAGCAGAGGCAGCACAGGCAGCACAGCAAGCAAAGGCAGCAAGCACAGGCAGCACAGGCAGCAAGGACGGGCAGCACAGCAAGCACAGGCAGCAGGCACAGGCAGCACAGCAAGCACAGGCAGCAAGCACAGGCAGCACAAAAAGCACAGGCAGCAAGCACAGCCAGCACAGCAAGCACAGGCAGCACAGCAAGCACAGGCAGCACAGCAAGCACAGGCATGTTTGAAACCCGCAAAATAACTCGACGAGATGTGTTCGTTTTAGCGATTCTGGGGGAAGTGCAGAGGGGTCAAGCTCCGTCCTCTTTCCAACAGGCAAAGCCTGCTCCGATCTTCGGCGAGATTCACTCTCGCATTTGTTAACAATGCTTACTCTTACTGAAACGCAGGTCAATGCACCGGCCGCCGAGGTAAACATATGATCCGCGACTCTCGGCGCCTCCAAAAACAGGTGACACAGCAACGCACTGTCGTGTGCCACTGTCGAATTACCGCGTGTTATGGGCGAAATCAAATGCATCGCTAACTGGCAGCACAGCAAGCACAGGCAGCAAGCACAGGCAGCACAGAAAGCACAGGCAGCACAGGCAGCACAGGCAGCACAGCAAGCACAGGCAGCAAGCACAGGCAGCACAGGCAGCACAGGCAGCAAGCACAGGCAGCACAGCAAGCACAGGCAGCACAGCAAGCACAGGCAGCAAGCACAGGCAGCACAGCCAGCACAGACAGCAAGCACAGGCAGCAAGCACAGGCAGCACAGCAAGCACAGGCAGATAGCACAGACAGCACAGCAGGCACAGGCAGCTTGCACAGGCAGCATAGCAAGCACAGCAAGCACAGACAGCAAGCACAGACAGCAAGCACAGGCAGCAAGCACAGGCAGCACAGCAAGCACAGGCAGCAAGCACAGGCAGCACAGGAAGCACAGGCAGCACAGGAAGCACAGGCAGCACAGGCAGCACAGGAAGCACAACAAGCACAGGCGGCACAGCAAGCACAGGCAGCAAGCACAGGCAGCACAGGCAGCAAAGCAAGCACAGGCAGCAAGCACAGGCAGCAGAGCAAGCACAGGCAGCAAGCACAGGCAGCATAGCAAGCACAGGCAGCACAGCAAGCACAGGCAGCAAGCACAGGCAGCAGAGCAAGCACAGGCAGCAAGCACAGGCAGCATAGCAAGCAGAGGCAGCACAGAAAGCACAGGCAGCACAGCAAGCACAGGCAGCACAGGCAGCAAGCACAGGCAGCAAGCACAGGCAGCGCAGCAAGCACAGGCAGCACAGCAAGCACAGGCAGAAAGCAAAGGCAGCACAGCAAGCACACGCAGCACAGCACAGGCAGCGCAGCAAGCACAGGCAGCACAGCAAGCAGAGGCATCAAGGACAGGCAGCACAGCAAGCACAGGCAGCAAGCACAGGCAGCACTGCAAGCACGGGCAGCACAGCAAGCACAAACAGCAAGCACAGGCAGCACAGCAAGCACAGGCAGCAAGCACAGGCAGCACAGCAAGGACAGGCAGCAAGCACAGGCAGCAAGCACAGGCAGCACAGCAAGCACAGGCAGCAAGCACAGGCAGCAAGCACAGGCAGCACAGGCAGCACAGGCAGCACGCACAGGCAGCACAGCAAGCACAGCATGCACAGGCAGCACAGCAAGCACACGCAGCAAGCACAGGCAGCACAGCAAACACAGGCAGCACAGCAAGCACAGGCAGCAAGGACAAGCACAGGCAGCAAGCACAGGCAGCACAGCAAGCACAGGCAGCAAGCACACTCAGCACAGCAAGCACAGGCAGCACGAACAGGCAGCACAGCAAGCACAGGCAGCACAGCAAGCACAGGCAGCAAGCACAGGCAGCACAGCAAGCACGGGTAGCACAGCACAGGCAGCACAGCAAGCACAGGCAGCAAGCACAGGCAGCACAGCAAGCACAGCAAGCACACGCAGCAAGCACAGGCAGCACAGCAAGCACAGAAAGCACAGCAAGCACAGGCAGCAAGCACAGGCAGCAGAGCAAGCACAGGCAGCAAGCACAGACAGCACAGCAAGCACAGCAAGCACACGCAGCAAGCACAGCCAGCACAGCAAGCACAGGCAGCAAGCACAGGCAGCACATCAGGCACAGGCAGCAGAGCACAGGCAGCACAGCAAGCACAGGCAGCAAGCACAGGCAGCACAGGCAGCAAGCACACTCAGCGCAGCAAGCACAGGCCGCACAGCAAGCACAGGCAGCAAGCACAGGCAGCACAGCAAGCACAAACAGCAAGCACACTCAGCACAGCAAGCACAGGCAGCACAGCATGCACAGCAAGCACAGGCAGCAAGCACAGGCAGCAAGCACAGGCAGCACAGCAAGCACAGGCAGCACAGCAAGCACAGGCAGCAAGCACAGGCAGCGCAGAAAGAACAGGCAGCACAGCAAGCACAGGCAGCACAGCAAGCACAGGCAGCACAGCAAGTACAGGCAGCAAGCACAGGCAGCACAGCAAGCACAGGCAGCAAGCACAGGCAGCTCAGGCAGCACAGCAAGCACAGGCAGCAAGGACAAGCACAGGCAGCAAACACAGGCAGCAAGCACAGGCAGCAAGCACAGGCAGCAAGCACAGGCAGCGCAGCAAGCACAGGCAGCACAGCAAGCACAGGCAGCAAGCACAGACAGCACAGCAAGCACTGGCAGCAAGCACAGGCAGCACAGCAAGTACAGGCAGCAAGCACAGGCAGCACAGCAAGCACAGGCAGCAACCACAGGCAGCACAGCAAGCGCAGGCAGCACAGCAAGCACAGGCAGCACAGCAAGCTCAGGCATGTTTGAAACCCGCAAAATAGCTCGACGAGATGTGTTCGTTTTAGCGATTCTGGGGGAAGTGCAGAGGGGTCAAGCTCCGTCCTCTTTCCAACAGGCAAAGCCTGCTCCGATCTTCGGCGAGATTCACTCTCGCATTTGTTAACAATGCATACTCTTACTGAGACGCAGGTCAATGCACCGGCCGCCGAGGTAAACATATGATCCGCGACTCTCGGCGCCTCCAAAAACAGGTGACACAGCAACGCACTGTCGTGTGCCACTGTCGTATTACCGCGTGTTATGGGCGAACTCAAATGCATCGCTAACAGGCAGCACAGCAAGCACAGGCAGCACAGCAAGCACAGGCAGCAAGCACAGGCAGCACAGCAAGCACAGGCAGCAAGCACAGGCAGCACAGCAAGCACAGGCAGCAAACACAGGCAGCACAGCAAGCACAGGCAGCAAGCACAGGCAGCATAGCAAGCACAGGCAGCACAGCAGAGGCAGCACAACAAGCAGAGGCAGCAAGCACAGGCAGCACAGCAAGCACAGCAAGCACAGGCATGTTTGAAACCCGCAAAATAGCTCGACGAGATGTGTTCGTTTTAGCGATTCTGGGGGAAGTGCAGAGGGGTCAAGCTCCGTCCTCTTTCCAACAGGCAAAGCCTGCTCCGATCTTCGGCGAGATTCACTCTCGCATTTGTTAACATTGCTTACTCTTACTGAGACGCAGGTCAATGCACCGGCCGCCGAGGTAAACATATGATCCGCGACTCTCGGCGCCTCCAAAACCAGGTGACACAGCAACGCACTGTCGTGTGCCACTGTCGAATTACCGCGTGTTATGGGCGAAATCAAATGCATCGCTAACTGGCAGCACAGCAAGCACAGGCAGCAAGCACAGGCAGCACAGAAAGCACAGACAGCACAGCACAGGCAGCACAGCAAGCACAGGCAGCAAGCACAGGCAGCACAGGCAGCACAGGCAGCACAGGCAGCAAGCACAGGCAGCACAGCAAGCACAGGCAGCACAGCAAACACAGGCAGCAAGCACAGGCAGCACAGCAAGCACAGACAGCAAGCACAGGCAGCAAGCACAGGCAGCACAGCAAGCACAGGCAGATAGCACAGACAGCACAGCAGGCACAGGCAGCTTGCACAGGCAGCATAGCAAGCACAGCAAGCACAGACAGCAAGCACAGGCAGCAAGCACAGGCAGCACAGGAAGCACAGGCAGCACAGGAAGCACAGGCAGCACAGGCAGCACAGGAAGCACAACAAGCACAGGCGGCACAGCAAGCACAGGCAGCAAACACAGGCAGCACAGGCAGCACAGCAAGCACAGGCAGCAAGCACAGGCAGCAGAGCAAGCACAGGCAGCAAACACAGGCAGCATAGCAAGCACAGGCAGCACAGGCAGCACAGGCAGCAAGCACAGGCAGCACAGCAAGCACAGCAAGCACAGGCAGCATAGCAAGCAGAGGCAGCACAGCAAGCACACGCAGCAAGCACAGGCAGCACAGTAAGCACAGGCAGCTTGCACAGGCAGCATAGCAAGCACAGCAAGCACAGGCAGCACAGCAAGCACAGGCAGCAAGCACAGGCAGCGCAGAAAGAACAGGCAGCACAGCAAGCACAGGCAGCACAGCAAGCACAGGCAGCACAGCAAGTACAGGCAGCAAGCACAGGCAGCACAGCAAGCACAGGCAGCAAGCACAGGCAGCTCAGGCAGCACAGCAAGCACAGGCAGCAAGGACAAGCACAGGCAGCAAACACAGGCAGCAAGCACAGGCAGCAAGCACAGGCAGCAAGCACAGGCAGCGCAGCAAGCACAGGCAGCACAGCAAGCACAGGCAGCAAGCACAGACAGCACAGCAAGCACTGGCAGCAAGCACAGGCAGCACAGCAAGTACAGGCAGCAAGCACAGGCAGCACAGCAAGCACAGGCAGCAACCACAGGCAGCACAGCAAGCGCAGGCAGCACAGCAAGCACAGGCAGCACAGCAAGCTCAGGCATGTTTGAAACCCGCAAAATAGCTCGACGAGATGTGTTCGTTTTAGCGATTCTGGGGGAAGTGCAGAGGGGTCAAGCTCCGTCCTCTTTCCAACAGGCAAAGCCTGCTCCGATCTTCGGCGAGATTCACTCTCGCATTTGTTAACAATGCATACTCTTACTGAGACGCAGGTCAATGCACCGGCCGCCGAGGTAAACATATGATCCGCGACTCTCGGCGCCTCCAAAAACAGGTGACACAGCAACGCACTGTCGTGTGCCACTGTCGTATTACCGCGTGTTATGGGCGAACTCAAATGCATCGCTAACAGGCAGCACAGCAAGCACAGGCAGCACAGCAAGCACAGGCAGCAAGCACAGGCAGCACAGCAAGCACAGGCAGCAAGCACAGGCAGCACAGCAAGCACAGGCAGCAAACACAGGCAGCACAGCAAGCACAGGCAGCAAGCACAGGCAGCATAGCAAGCACAGGCAGCACAGCAGAGGCAGCACAACAAGCACAGGCAGCAAGCACAGGCAGCACAGCAAGCACAGCAAGCACAGGCATGTTTGAAACCCGCAAAATAGCTCGACGAGATGTGTTCGTTTTAGCGATTCTGGGGGAAGTGCAGAGGGGTCAAGCTCCGTCCTCTTTCCAACAGGCAAAGCCTGCTCCGATCTTCGGCGAGATTCACTCTCGCATTTGTTAACAATGCTTACTCTTACTGAGACGCAGGTCAATGCACCGGCCGCCGAGGTAAACATATGATCCGCGACTCTCGGCGCCTCCAAAACCAGGTGACACAGCAACGCACTGTCGTGTGCCACTGTCGAATTACCGCGTGTTATGGGCGAAATCAAATGCATCGCTAACTGGCAGCACAGCAAGCACAGGCAGCAAGCACAGGCAGCACAGAAAGCACAGACAGCACAGCACAGGCAGCACAGCAAGCACAGGCAGCAAGCACAGGCAGCACAGGCAGCACAGGCAGCACAGGCAGCAAGCACAGGCAGCACAGCAAACACAGGCAGCAAGCACAGGCAGCACAGCAAGCACAGACAGCAAGCACAGGCAGCAAGCACAGGCAGCACAGCAAGCACAGGCAGATAGCACAGACAGCACAGCAGGCACAGGCAGCTTGCACAGGCAGCATAGCAAGCACAGCAAGCACAGACAGCAAGCACAGGCAGCAAGCACAGGCAGCACAGCAAGCACAGGCAGCAAGCACAGGCAGCACAGGAAGCACAGGCAGCACAGGCAGCACAGGAAGCACAACAAGCACAGGCGGCACAGCAAGCACAGGCAGCAAACACAGGCAGCACAGGCAGCACAGCAAGCACAGGCAGCAAGCACAGGCAGCAGAGCAAGCACAGGCAGCAAACACAGGCAGCATAGCAAGCACAGGCAGCACAGGCAGCACAGGCAGCAAGCACAGGCAGCACAGCAAGCACAGCAAGCACAGCAAGCACAGCAAGCACAGGCAGCATAGCAAGCAGAGGCAGCACAGCAAGCACACGCAGCAAGCACAGGCAGCACAGTAAGCACAGGCAGCTTGCACAGGCAGCATAGCAAGCACAGCAAGCACAGGCAGCACAGCAAGCACAGGCAGCAACCGCAGGCAGCACAGCAGGCACAGGCAGCACAGCAAGCACAGAAAGCACAGGCAGCAAGCACAGGCAGCACAGCAAGCACAGGCAGCAAGCACAGGCAGCACAGCAAGCACGGGCAGCAAGCACACTCAGCACAGCAAGCACAGGCAGCACAGCAAGCACAGGCAGCGCAGCAAGCACAGGCAGCAAGCACAGGCAGCACAGCAAGGACAGGCAGCAAGCACAGGCAGCAAGCACAGGCAGCAAGCACAGGCAGCACAGGCAGCACAGGCAGCAAGCACAGGCAGCACAGCAAGCACAGGCAGCAAGCACAGGCAGCACAGCAAGCACAGGCAGCAAGCACACTCAGCACAGCAAGCACAGGCAGCACAGCAAGCACAGACGGCACAGCGCAGGCAGCACAGGCAGCACAGCAAGCACAGGCAGCACAGCACAGGCAGCACAGCAAGCACAGGCAGCAAGCACAGGCAGCACAGCAAGCACAGGCAGCACAGGCAGCACAACAAGCACAGGCAGCACAGCAAGCACAGGCAGCAAGCACAGGCAGCACAGCAAGCACAGGCAGCAAGCAAAGGCAGCAAGCACAGGCAGCAAGCACAGGCAGCACAGGCAGCACAGCAAGCACAGGCAGCACAGGCAGCAAGCACAGGCAGCAAGCACAGGCAGCACAGCAAGCACAGACAGCAAGCACAGGCAGCAAGCACAGGCAGCACAGCAAGCACAGGCAGATAGCACAGACAGCACAGCAGGCACAGGCAGCTTGCACAGGCAGCATAGCAAGCACAGCAAGCACAGACAGCAAGCACAGGCAGCAAGCACAGGCAGCACAGCAAGCACAGGCAGCAAGCACAGGCAGCACAGGAAGCACAGGCAGCACAGGCAGCACAGGAAGCACAACAAGCACAGGCGGCACAGCAAGCACAGGCAGCAAGCACAGGCAGCAAGGGCAGCACAGCAAGCACAGGCAGCAAGCACAGGCAGCAGAGCAAGCACAGGCAGCAAGCACAGGCAGCATAGCAAGCACAGGCAGCACAGGCAGCACAGGCAGCAAGCACAGGCAGCACAGCGAGCACAGCAAGCACAGGCAGCATAGCAAGCAGAGGCAGCACAGCAAGCACACGCAGCAAGCACAGGCAACAAGCACAGGCAGCACAGGCAGCACAGTAAGCACAGGCAGCTTGCACAGGCAGCATAACAAGCACAGCAAGCACAGGCAGCACAGCAAGCACAGGCAGCAAGCGCAGGCAGCACAGCAGGCACAGGCAGCACAGCAAGCACAGGCAGCAAGCACAGGCAGCAAGCACAGGCAGCACAGCAAGCACAGACAGCAAGCACAGGCAGCACAGCAAGCACAGGCAGCAAGCACAGGCACCACAACAAGCACAGGCGGCACAGCAAGCACAGGCAGAAAGCAAAGGCAGCACAGCAAGCACAGGCAGCACAGCACAGGCAGCGCAGCAAGCACAGGCAGCACAGCAAGCACAGGCAGCACAGGCAGCACAGGCAGCAAGCACAGGCAGCATAGCAAGCAGAGGCAGCACAGAAAGTACAGGCAGCAAGCACAGGCAGCACAGCAAGCACAGGCAGCAAGCACAGGCAGCACAGCAAGCACAGGCAGGTAGCACAGACAGCACAGCAGGCACAGGCAGCTTGCACAGGCAGCACAGCAAGCACAGGCAGCACAGCAAGCACAGGCAACAAGCACAGGCAGCACAGCAAGCACAGGCAGCTCAGTAAGCACAGGCAGCTTGCACAGGCAGCATAGCAAGCACAGCAAGCACAGGCAGCACAGCAGGCACAGGCAGCACAGCAAGCACAGAAAGCACAGGCAGCAAGCACAGGCAGCACAGCAAGCACAGGCAGCAAGCACAGGCAGCACAGGCAGCACAGCAAGCACAGGCAGCATAGCAAGCACAGCAAGCACAGGCAGCAAGCACAGGCAGCACAGCAAGCACAGGCAGCGCAGCAAGCACAGCAAGCACAGTAAACACAGGCAGCTTGCACAGGCAGCATAGCAAGCACAGCAAGCACAGGCAGCAAGCACAGGCAGCACAGCAAGCACAGGCAGCAAGCACAGGCAGTCAGCAAGCACAGGCAGCACAGGCAGCACAGGCAGCACAGCAAGCACAGGCAGCATAGCAAGCAGAGGCAGCACAGAAAGTACAGGCAGCAAGCACAGGCAGCACAGCAAGCACAGGCAGCAAGCACAGGCAGCACAGGCAGCACAGCAAGCACAGGCAGCACAGGCAGCAAGCACAGGCAGCACAGCAAGCACAGGCAGCACAGTAACCACAGGCAGCTTGTACAGGCAGCATAGCAAGCACAGCAAGCACAGGCAGCACAGCAGGCACAGGCAGCACAGCACAGGCAGCGCAGCAAGCACAGGCAGCACAGCAAGCAGAGGCATCAAGGACAGGCAGCACACTAAGCACAGGCAGCAAGCACAGGCAGCACAGCAGGCACAGGCAGCACAGCAAGCACAGGCAGCAAGGACAAGCACAGGCAGCAAGCACAGGCAGCACAGCAAGTACAGGCAGCACAGCAAGCACAGGCAGCAAGCACAGGCAGCACAGCAAGCACAGACAGCAAGCACAGGCAGCAAGCACAGGCAGCACAGCAAGCACAGGCAGATAGCACAGACAGCACAGCAGGCACAGGCAGCTTGCACAGGCAGCATAGCAAGCACATGCAGCACAGCAAGCACATGCAGCACAGCAAGCACAGGCAGCACAGTAAGCACAGGCAGCTTGCACAGGCAGCATAGCAAGCACAGCAAGCACAGGCAGCAAGCACAGGCAGCACAGCAAGCACAGGCAGCAAGCACAGGCAGGCAGCAAGCACAGGCAGCAAGCACAGGCAGCACAGGCAGCACAGCAAGCACAGGCAGCACAGGCAGCACAGGCAGCACAGGCAGCAAGCACAGGCAGCATAGCAAGCAGAGGCAGCACAGAAAGTACAGGCAGCAAGCACAGGCAGCACAGCAAGCACAGGCAGCAAGCACAGGCAGCACAGCAAGCACAGGCAGGTAGCACAGACAGCACAGCAGGCACAGGCAGCTTGCACAGGCAGCATAGCAAGCACAGCAAGCACAGACAGCAAGCACAGGCAGCAAGCACAGGCAGCACAGGCAGCACAGACAGCAAGCACAGGCAGCACAGGCAGCACAGGCAGCAAGCACAGGCAGCACAGCAAGCAAAGCAAGCACAGGCAGCACAGCAAGCACACGCAGCAAGCACAGGCAACAAGCACAGGCAGCACAGCAAGCACAGGCAGCACAGTAAGCACAGGCAGCTTGCACAGGCAGCATAGCAAGCACAGCAAGCACAGGCAGCACAGCAAGCACAGGCAGATAGCACAGACAGCACAGCAGGCACAGGCAGCTTGCACAGGCAGCATAGCAAGCACAGCAAGCACAGACAGCAAGCACAGGCAGCAAGCACAGGAAGCACAGGCAGCACAGACAGCAAGCACAGGCAGCACAGGCAGCACAGGCAGCAAGCACAGGCAGCACAGCAAGCAAAGCAAGCACAGGCAGCACAGCAAGCACACGCAGCAAGCACAGGCAACAAGCACAGGCAGCACAGCAAGCACAGGCAGCACAGTAAGCACAGGCAGCTTGCACAGGCAGCATAGCAAGCACAGCAAGCACAGGCAGCACAGCAGGCACAGGCAGCACAGCAAGCACAGAAAGCACAGGCAGCAAGCACAGGCAGCAAGCACAGGCAGCACAGCAAGCACAGGCAGCACAGTAAGCACAGGCAGCTTGCACAGGCAGCATAGCAAGAACAGCAAGCACAGGCAGCACAGCAGGCACAGGCAGCACAGCAAGCACAGAAAGCACAGGCAGCAAGCACAGGCAGCACAGCAAGCACAGGCAGCAAGCACAGGCAGCACAGCAAGCACAGGCAGCAAGCACAGGCAGCACAGGCAGCACAGCAAGCACAGGCAGCACAGGCAGCACAGGCAGCACGCACAGGCAGCATAGCAAGCAGAGGCAGCACAGAAAGTACAGGCAGCAAGCACAGGCAGCACAGCAAGCACAGGCAGCAAGCACAGGCAGCAAGCACAGGCAGCACAGCAAGCACAGGCAGGTAGCACAGACAGCACAGCAGGCACAGGCAGCTTGCACAGGCAGCATAGCAAGCACAGCAAGCACAGACAGCAAGCACAGGCAGCAAGCACAGGCAGCACAGGCAGCACAGACAGCAAGCACAGGCAGCACAGGCAGCACAGGCAGCAAGCACAGGCAGCACAGCAAGCAAAGCAAGCACAGGCAGCACAGCAAGCACACGCAGCAAGCACAGGCAACAAGCACAGGCAGCACAGCAAGCACAGGCAGCACAGTAAGCACAGGCAGCTTGCACAGGCAGCATAGCAAGCACAGCAAGCACAGGCAGCACAGCAAGCACAGGCACGTAGCACAGACAGCACAGCAGGCACAGGCAGCTTGCACAGGCAGCATAGCAAGCACAGCAAGCACAGACAGCAAGCACAGGCAGCAAGCACAGGAAGCACAGGCAGCACAGACAGCAAGCACAGGCAGCACAGGCAGCACAGGCAGCAAGCACAGGCAGCACAGCAAGCAAAGCAAGCACAGGCAGCACAGCAAGCACACGCAGCAAGCACAGGCAACAAGCACAGGCAGCACAGCAAGCACAGGCAGCACAGTAAGCACAGGCAGCTTGCACAGGCAGCATAGCAAGCACAGCAAGCACAGGCAGCACAGCAGGCACAGGCAGCACAGCAAGCACAGAAAGCACAGGCAGCAAGCACAGGCAGCAAGCACAGGCAGCACAGCAAGCACAGGCAGCACAGTAAGCACAGGCAGCTTGCACAGGCAGCATAGCAAGAACAGCAAGCACAGGCAGCACAGCAGGCACAGGCAGCACAGCAAGCACAGAAAGCACAGGCAGCAAGCACAGGCAGCACAGCAAGCACAGGCAGCAAGCACAGGCAGCACAGCAAGCACAGGCAGCAAGCACAGGCAGCACAGGCAGCACAGCAAGCACAGGCAGCACAGGCAGCACAGGCAGCACAGGCAGCACGCACAGGCAGCATAGCAAGCAGAGGCAGCACAGAAAGTACAGGCAGCAAGCACAGGCAGCACAGCAAGCACAGGCAGCAAGCACAGGCAGCAAGCACAGGCAGCACAGCAAGCACAGGCAGCACAGCAAGCACAGGCATGTTAGAAACCCGCAAAATAGCTCGACGAGATGTGTTCGTTTTAGCGATTCTGGGGGAAGTGCAGAGGGGTCAAGCTCCATCCTCTTTCCAACAGGCAAAGCCTGCTCCGATCTTCGGCGAGATTCACTCTCGCATTTGTTAACAATGCTTACTCTTACTGAGACGCAGGTCAATGCACCGGCCGCCGAGGTAAACATATGATCCGCGACTCTCGGCGCCTCCAAAAACAGGTGACACAGCAACGCACTGTCGTGTGCCACTGTCGAATTACCGCGTGTTATGGGCGAAATCAAATGCATCGCTAACAGGCAGCACAGCAAGCACAGGCAGCAGAGCAAGCACAGGCAGCAAGCACAGGCAGCACAGCAAGCACAGACAGCAAGCACAGGCAGCACAGCAAGCACAGGCAGCGCAGCAAGCACAGCAAGCACAGTAAACACAGGCAGCTTGCACAGGCAGCATAGCAAGCACAGCAAGCACAGGCAGCAAGCACAGGCAGCAAGCACAGGCAGCACAGCAAGCACGGGCAGCAAGCACACTCAGCACAGCAAGCACAGGCAGCACAGCAAGCACAGGCAGCGCAGCAAGCACAGGCAGCAAGCACAGGCAGCACAGCAAGGACAGGCAGCAAGCACAGGCAGCAAGCACAGGCAGCAAGCACAGGCAGCACAGGCAGCACAGGCAGCAAGCACAGGCAGCAAGCACAGGCAGCACAGCAAGCACAGGCAGCAAGCACAGGCAGCACAGCAAGCACAGGCAGCAAGCACACTCAGCACAGCAAGCACAGGCAGCACAGCAAGCACAGACGGCACAGCGCAGGCAGCACAGGCAGCACAGCAAGCACAGGCAGCACAGCACAGGCAGCACAGCAAGCACAGGCAGCAAGCACAGGCAGCACAGCAAGCACAGGCAGCACAGGCAGCACAACAAGCACAGGCAGCACAGCAAGCACAGGCAGCAAGCACAGGCAGCACAGCAAGCACAGGCAGCAAGCAAAGGCAGCAAGCACAGGCAGCAAGCACAGGCAGCACAGGCAGCACAGCAAGCACAGGCAGCACAGGCAGCAAGCACAGGCAGCAAGCACAGGCAGCACAGCAAGCACAGACAGCAAGCACAGGCAGCAAGCACAGGCAGCACAGCAAGCACAGGCAGATAGCACAGACAGCACAGCAGGCACAGGCAGCTTGCACAGGCAGCATAGCAAGCACAGCAAGCACAGACAGCAAGCACAGGCAGCAAGCACAGGCAGCACAGCAAGCACAGGCAGCAAGCACAGGCAGCACAGGAAGCACAGGCAGCACAGGCAGCACAGGAAGCACAACAAGCACAGGCGGCACAGCAAGCACAGGCAGCAAGCACAGGCAGCAAGGGCAGCACAGCAAGCACAGGCAGCAAGCACAGGCAGCACAGAAAGTACAGGCAGCAAGCACAGGCAGCACAGCAAGCACAGGCAGCAAGCACAGGCAGCACAGGCAGCACAGCAAGCACAGGCAGCACAGGCAGCAAGCACAGGCAGCACAGCAAGCACAGGCAGCACAGTAACCACAGGCAGCTTGCACAGGCAGCATAGCAAGCACAGCAAGCACAGGCAGCACAGCAGGCACAGGCAGCACAGCACAGGCAGCGCAGCAAGCACAGGCAGCACAGCAAGCAGAGGCATCAAGGACAGGCAGCACACTAAGCACAGGCAGCAAGCACAGGCAGCACAGCAGGCACAGGCAGCACAGCAAGCACAGGCAGCAAGGACAAGCACAGGCAGCAAGCACAGGCAGCACAGCAAGTACAGGCAGCACAGCAAGCACAGGCAGCAAGCACAGGCAGCACAGCAAGCACAGACAGCAAGCACAGGCAGCAAGCACAGGCAGCACAGCAAGCACAGGCAGATAGCACAGACAGCACAGCAGGCACAGGCAGCTTGCACAGGCAGCATAGCAAGCACATGCAGCACAGCAAGCACATGCAGCACAGCAAGCACAGGCAGCACAGTAAGCACAGGCAGCTTGCACAGGCAGCATAGCAAGCACAGCAAGCACAGGCAGCAAGCACAGGCAGCACAGCAAGCACAGGCAGCAAGCACAGGCAGGCAGCAAGCACAGGCAGCAAGCACAGGCAGCACAGGCAGCACAGCAAGCACAGGCAGCACAGGCAGCACAGGCAGCACAGGCAGCAAGCACAGGCAGCATAGCAAGCAGAGGCAGCACAGAAAGTACAGGCAGCAAGCACAGGCAGCACAGCAAGCACAGGCAGCAAGCACAGGCAGCACAGCAAGCACAGGCAGGTAGCACAGACAGCACAGCAGGCACAGGCAGCTTGCACAGGCAGCATAGCAAGCACAGCAAGCACAGACAGCAAGCACAGGCAGCAAGCACAGGCAGCACAGGCAGCACAGACAGCAAGCACAGGCAGCACAGGCAGCACAGGCAGCAAGCACAGGCAGCACAGCAAGCAAAGCAAGCACAGGCAGCACAGCAAGCACACGCAGCAAGCACAGGCAACAAGCACAGGCAGCACAGGCAGCACAGGCAGCACAGTAAGCACAGGCAGCTTGCACAGGCAGCATAGCAAGCACAGCAAGCACAGGCAGCACAGCAAGCACAGGCAGGTAGCACAGACAGCACAGCAGGCACAGGCAGCTTGCACAGGCAGCATAGCAAGCACAGCAAGCACAGACAGCAAGCACAGGCAGCAAGCACAGGAAGCACAGGCAGCACAGACAGCAAGCACAGGCAGCACAGGCAGCACAGGCAGCAAGCACAGGCAGCACAGCAAGCAAAGCAAGCACAGGCAGCACAGCAAGCACACGCAGCAAGCACAGGCAACAAGCACAGGCAGCACAGCAAGCACAGGCAGCACAGTAAGCACAGGCAGCTTGCACAGGCAGCATAGCAAGCACAGCAAGCACAGGCAGCACAGCAGGCACAGGCAGCACAGCAAGCACAGAAAGCACAGGCAGCAAGCACAGGCAGCAAGCACAGGCAGCACAGCAAGCACAGGCAGCACAGTAAGCACAGGCAGCTTGCACAGGCAGCATAGCAAGAACAGCAAGCACAGGCAGCACAGCAGGCACAGGCAGCACAGAAAGCACAGGCAGCAAGCACAGGCAGCACAGCAAGCACAGGCAGCAAGCACAGGCAGCACAGCAAGCACAGGCAGCAAGCACAGGCAGCACAGGCAGCACAGCAAGCACAGGCAGCACAGGCAGCACAGGCAGCACGCACAGGCAGCATAGCAAGCAGAGGCAGCACAGAAAGTACAGGCAGCAAGCACAGGCAGCACAGCAAGCACAGGCAGCAAGCACAGGCAGCAAGCACAGGCAGCACAGCAAGCACAGGCAGGTAGCACAGACAGCACAGCAGGCACAGGCAGCTTGCACAGGCAGCATAGCAAGCACAGCAAGCACAGACAGCAAGCACAGGCAGCAAGCACAGGCAGCACAGGCAGCACAGACAGCAAGCACAGGCAGCACAGGCAGCACAGGCAGCAAGCACAGGCAGCACAGCAAGCAAAGCAAGCACAGGCAGCACAGCAAGCACACGCAGCAAGCACAGGCAACAAGCACAGGCAGCACAGCAAGCACAGGCAGCACAGTAAGCACAGGCAGCTTGCACAGGCAGCATAGCAAGCACAGCAAGCACAGGCAGCACAGCAAGCACAGGCACGTAGCACAGACAGCACAGCAGGCACAGGCAGCTTGCACAGGCAGCATAGCAAGCACAGCAAGCACAGACAGCAAGCACAGGCAGCAAGCACAGGAAGCACAGGCAGCACAGACAGCAAGCACAGGCAGCACAGGCAGCACAGGCAGCAAGCACAGGCAGCACAGCAAGCAAAGCAAGCACAGGCAGCACAGCAAGCACACGCAGCAAGCACAGGCAACAAGCACAGGCAGCACAGCAAGCACAGGCAGCACAGTAAGCACAGGCAGCTTGCACAGGCAGCATAGCAAGCACAGCAAGCACAGGCAGCACAGCAGGCACAGGCAGCACAGCAAGCACAGAAAGCACAGGCAGCAAGCACAGGCAGCAAGCACAGGCAGCACAGCAAGCACAGGCAGCACAGTAAGCACAGGCAGCTTGCACAGGCAGCATAGCAAGAACAGCAAGCACAGGCAGCACAGCAGGCACAGGCAGCACAGCAAGCACAGAAAGCACAGGCAGCAAGCACAGGCAGCACAGCAAGCACAGGCAGCAAGCACAGGCAGCACAGCAAGCACAGGCAGCAAGCACAGGCAGCACAGGCAGCACAGCAAGCACAGGCAGCACAGGCAGCACAGGCAGCACAGGCAGCACGCACAGGCAGCATAGCAAGCAGAGGCAGCACAGAAAGTACAGGCAGCAAGCACAGGCAGCACAGCAAGCACAGGCAGCAAGCACAGGCAGCAAGCACAGGCAGCACAGCAAGCACAGGCAGCACAGCAAGCACAGGCATGTTAGAAACCCGCAAAATAGCTCGACGAGATGTGTTCGTTTTAGCGATTCTGGGGGAAGTGCAGAGGGGTCAAGCTCCATCCTCTTTCCAACAGGCAAAGCCTGCTCCGATCTTCGGCGAGATTCACTCTCGCATTTGTTAACAATGCTTACTCTTACTGAGACGCAGGTCAATGCACCGGCCGCCGAGGTAAACATATGATCCGCGACTCTCGGCGCCTCCAAAAACAGGTGACACAGCAACGCACTGTCGTGTGCCACTGTCGAATTACCGCGTGTTATGGGCGAAATCAAATGCATCGCTAACAGGCAGCACAGCAAGCACAGGCAGCAGAGCAAGCACAGGCAGCAAGGACAGGCAGCACAGGCAGCAAGCACAGGCAGCACAGCAAGCACAGGCAGCACAGCAAGCACAGGCAGCAAGCACACTCAGCACAGCAAGCACAGGCAGCACAGCAAGCACAGGCAGCAAGCACAGGCAGCACAGCAAGCACAAACAGCAAGCACAGGCAGCACAGCAAGCACAGGCAGCAAGCACAGGCAGCACAGCAAGCACAAAAAGCAAGCACAGGCAGCACAGCAAGCACAGGCAGCACAGCAAGCGCAGGCAGCAAGCACAGGCAGCACAGCAAGCACAGGCAGCAAGCACAGGCAGCAAGCACAGGCAGCAAGCACAGGCAGCACAGCAAGCACAGGCAGCACAGCAAGCACAGGCAGCACAGGCAGCAAGCACAGGCAGCACACCAAGCACAGGCAGCAAGCACAGGCAGCACAGCAAGCACAGGCAGCAAGCACAGGCAGCACAGCAAGCACAGGCAGCAAGCACACTCAGCGCAGCAAGCACAGGCAGCAAGCACAGGCAGCACAGCAAGCACAAACAGCAAGCACAGGCAGCACAGCACAGGCAGCGCAGCAAGCACAGGCAGCACAGCAAGCACAGGCAGCAAGCACAGGCAGCACAGCAAGAACAGGCAGCAAGCAAGCACAGGCAGCACAGCAAACACAGGCAGCACAGCAAGCACAGGCAGCACAGCAAGCACAGGCAGCAAACACAGGCAGCGCAGCAAGCACAGGCAGCAAGCACACTCAGCACAGCAAGCACAGGCAGCACAGCAAGCACAGGCAGCAAGCACAGGCAGCGCAGCAAGCACACTCAGCACAGCAAGCACAGGCAGTACAGCATGCACAGCAAGCACAGGCAGCACAGCAAGCACAGGCAGCACAGCATGCACAGGCGGCACAGCAAGCACAGGCAGCAAGCACAGGCAGCACAGCAAGCACAGGCAGCACAGGCAGCAAGCACAGGCAGCACAGCACAGGCAGCGCAGCAAGCACAGGCAGCACAGCAAGCACAGGCAGCAAGCACAGGCAGCACAGCAAGAACAGGCAGCAAGCAAGCACAGGCAGCACAGCAAACACAGGGAGCACAGCAAGCACAGGCAGCAAGCACAGGCAGCGCAGCAAGCACAGGCAGCACAGCAAGCACAGGCAGCAAGCACACTCAGCACAGCAAGCACAGGCAGCACAGCAAGCACAGGCAGCAAGCACAGGCAGCGCAGCAAGCACAGGCAGCAAGCACACTCAGCACAGCAAGCACAGGCAGCACAGCAAGCACAGGCAGCACAGCAAACACAGGCATGTTAGAAACCCGCAAAATAGCTCGACGAGATGTGTTCGTTTTTTAGCGATTCTTGGGGAAGTGCAGAGGGGTCAAGCTCCGTCCTCTTTCCAACAGGCAAAGCCTGTTCCGATCTTCGGCGAGATTCACTCTCGCATTTGTTTAAAATGCTTACTCTTACTGAGACGCAGGTCAATGCAACGGCCGCCGAGGTAAACATATTTATCCGCGACTCTCGGCGCCTCCAAAAACAGGTGACACAGCAACGCACTGTCGTGTGCCACTGTCGAATTACCGCGTGTTATGGGCGAAATCAAATGCATCGCTAACAGGCAGCACAGCAAGCACAGGCAGCTTGCACAGGCAGCATAGCAAGCACAGCAAGCACAGGCAGCAAGCACAGGCAGCACAGCACAGGCAGCGCAGCAAGCACAGGCAGCACAGCAAGTACAGGCAGCAAGCAAGCACAGGCAGCACAGCAAACACAGGCAGCACAGCAAGCACAGGCAGCAAGCACAGGCAGCGCAGCAAGAACAGGCAGCACAGCAAGCACAGGCAGCAAGCACAGGCAGCACAGCAAGCACAGGCAGCACAGCAAGCACAGGCATGTTTGAAACCCGCAAAATAGCTCGACGAGATGTGTTCGTTTTAGCGATTCTGGGGGAAGTGCAGAGGGGTCAAGCTCCGTCCTCTTTCCAACAGGCAAAGCCTGCTCCGATCTTCGGCGAGATTCACTCTCGCGTTTGTTTAAAATGCTTACTCTTACTGAGACGCAGGTCAATGCAACGGCCGCCGAGGTAAACATATTTATCCGCGACTCTCGGCGCCTCCAAAAACAGGTGACACAGCAACGCACTGTCGTGTGCCACTGTCGAATTACCGCGTGTTATGGGCGAAATCAAATGCATCGCTAACAGGCAGCACAGCAAGCACAGGCAGCAAGCACAGGCAGCATAGCAAGCACACGCAACAAGCACAGGCAACACAGCAAGCACAGGCAGCAAGCACAGGCAGCAGAGCAAGCACAGGCAGCAAGCACAGGCAGCATAGCAAGCAGAGGCAGCACAGAAAGTACAGGCAGCACAGCAAGCACAGGCAGCACAGCAAGCACAGGCAGCACAGGCAGCAAGCACAGGCAGCAAGCACAGGCAGCGCAGCAAGCACAGGCAGCACGGCAAGCACAGGCAGCAAGCACACTCAGCACAGCAAGCACAGGCAGCACAGCAAGCACAGGCAGCAAGCACAGGCAGCGCAGCAAGCACAGGCAGCACAGCATGCACAGCAAGCACAGGCAGCACAACAAGCACAGGCGGCACAGCAAGCACAGGCAGCAAGCACAGGCAGCACAGCAAGTACAGGCAGCACAGGCAGCACAGCAAGCACAGGCATGTTAGAAACCCGCAAAATAGCTCGACGAGATGTGTTCGTTTTTTAGCGATTCTTGGGGAAGTGCAGAGGGGTCAAGCTCCGTCCTCTTTCCAACAGGCAAAGCCTGTTCCGATCTTCGGCGAGATTCACTCTCGCATTTGTTTAAAATGCTTACTCTTACTGAGACGCAGGTCAATGCAACGGCCGCCGAGGTAAACATATTTATCCGCGACTCTCGGCGCCTCCAAAAACAGGTGACACAGCAACGCACTGTCGTGTGCCACTGTCGAATTACCGCGTGTTATGGGCGAAATCAAATGCATCGCTAACAGGCAGCACAGCAAGCACAGGCAGCTTGCACAGGCAGCATAGCAAGCACAGAAAGCACAGGCAGCAAGCACAGGCAGCACAGCACAGGCAGCGCAGCAAGCACAGGCAGCACAGCAAGTACAGGCAGCAAGCACAGGCAGCACAGCAAGCACAGGCAGCAAGCACAGGCAGCTCAGGCAGCACAGCAAGCACAGGCAGCACAGCAAGCACAGGCAGCAAGCACAGGCAGCAAGCACAGGCAGCAAGCACAGGCAGCGCAGCAAGCACAGGCAGCACAGCAAGCACAGGCAGCAAGCACAGACAGCACAGCAAACACAGGCAGCAAGCACAGGCAGCACAGCAAGCACAGGCAGCAAGCACAGGCAGCACAGCAAGCACAGGCAGCAAGCACACTCAGCGCAGCAAGCACAGGCAGCAAGCACAGGCAGCACAGCAAGCACAGGCAGCTCAGGCAGCACAGCAAGCACAGGCAGCAAGCACAGGCAGCACAGCAAGCGCAGGCAGCAAGCACACTCAGCACAGCAAGCACAGGCAGCACAGCAAGCACAGGCAGCAAGCACAGGCAGCACAGGCAGCAAGCACAGGCAGCACAGCAAGCACAAACAGCAAGCACAGGCAGCAAGCACAGGCAGCACAGCAAGCACAGGCAGCAAGCACAGGCAGCACAGCAAGCACAGGCAGCATAGCAAGCACAGGCAGCACAGCAAGCACCGGCAGCAAGCACAGGCAGCACAGCACGCACAGGCAGCAAGCACAGGCAGCACACCAAGCACAGGCAGCACAGCAAGCACAGGCAGCAAGCACAGGTAGCACAGGCAGCAAGCACAGGCAGCAAGCACAGGCAGCACAGCAAGCACAGGCAGCACAGGCAGCACAGCAAGCACAGGCAGCACAGCAGAGGCAGCACAGGCAGCACAGCAAGCACAGGCAGCAAGCACAGGCAGCAAGCACAGGCAGCACAGCAAGCACAGGCAGCAAGCACACTCAGCGCAGCAAGCACAGGCAGCAAGCACAGGCAGCACAGCAAGCACAGGCAGCAAGCACAGGCAGCACAGCAAGCACAAACAGCAAGCACAGGCAGCACAGCACAGGCAGCGCAGCAAGCACAGGCAGCACAGCAAGCACAGGCAGCAAGCACAGGCAGCACAGCAAGAACAGGCAGCAAGCAAGCACAGGCAGCACAGCAAACACAGGCAGCACAGCAAGCACAGGCAGCACAGCAAGCACAGGCAGCAAGCACAGGCAGCGCAGCAAGAACAGGCAGCACAGCAAGCACAGGCAGCACAGCAAGCACAGGCAGCACAGCAAGCACAGGCATGTTTGAAACCCGCAAAATAGCTCGACGAGATGTGTTCGTTTTAGCGATTCTGGGGGAAGTGCAGAGGGGTCAAGTTCCGTCCTCTTTCCAACAGGCAAAGCCTGCTCCGATCTTCGGCGAGATTCACTCTCGCATTTGTTTAAAATGCTTACTCTTACTGAGACGCAGGTCAATGCAACGGCCGCCGAGGTAAACATATTTATCCGCGACTCTCGGCGCCTCCAAAAACAGGTGACACAGCAACGCACTGTCGTGTGCCACTGTCGAATTACCGCGTGTTATGGGCGAAATCAAATGCATCGCTAACAGGCAGCACAGCAAGCACAGGCAGCTTGCACAGGCAGCATAGCAAGCACAGCAAGCACAGGCAGCAAGCACAGGCAGCACAGCACAGGCAGCGCAGCAAGCACAGGCAGCACAGCAAGTACAGGCAGCAAGCACAGGCAGCACAGCAAGCACAGGCAGCAAGCACAGGCAGCTCAGGCAGCACAGCAAGCACAGGCAGCAAGGACAAGCACAGGCAGCAAGCACAGGCAGCAAGCACAGGCAGCAAGCACAGGCAGCGCAGCAAGCACAGGCAGCACAGCAAGCACAGGCAGCAAGCACAGACAGCACAGCAAACACAGGCAGCAAGCACAGGCAGCACAGCAAGCACAGGCAGCACAGCAAGCACAGGCAGCAAGCACAGGCAGCACAGCAAGCACAGGCAGCAAGCACAGGCAGCACAGCAAGCACAGGCAGCACAGCAAGCACAGGCAGCACAGGCAGCAAGCACAGGCAGCACAGCAAGCACAGGCAGCAAGCACAGGCAGCACAGCAAGCACAGGCATCACAGCAAGCACAGGCAGCAAGCACAGGCAGCGCAGCAAGCACAGGCAGCACAGCAAGCACAGGCAGCAAGCACACTCAGCACAGCAAGCACAGGCAGCACAGCAAGCACACCAAGCACAGGCAGCACAGCAAGCACAGGCAGCAAGCACAGGCAGCACAGCAAGCACAAACAGCAAGCACAGGCAGCACAGCACAGGCAGCGCAGCAAGCACAGGCAGCACAGCAAGCACAGGCAGCAAGCACTGGCAGCACAGCAAGAACAGGCAGCAAGCAAGCACAGGCAGCACAGCAAGCACAGGCAGCACAGCAAGCACAGGCAGCAAGCAGAGGCAGCGCAGCAAGCACAGGCAGCACAGCAAGCACAGGCAGCAAGCACACTCAGCACAGCAAGCACAGGCAGCACAGCAAGCACAGGCAGCACAGCATGCACAGCAAGCACAGGCAGCACAGCAAGCACAGGCAGCAAGCACAGGCAGCACAGCAAGCACAGGCAGCACAACAAGCACAGGCGGCACAGCAAGCACAGGCAGCAAGCACAGGCAGCACAGCAAGCACAGGCAGCACAGGCAGCAAGCACAGGCAGCACAGCAAGCACAGGCATGTTAGAAACCCGCAAAATAGCTCGACGAGATGTGTTCGTTTTTTAGCGATTCTTGGGGAAGTGCAGAGGGGTCAAGCTCCGTCCTCTTTCCAACAGGCAAAGCCTGTTCCGATCTTCGGCGAGATTCACTCTCGCATTTGTTTAAAATGCTTACTCTTACTGAGACGCAGGTCAATGCAACGGCCGCCGAGGTAAACATATTTATCCGCGACTCTCGGCGCCTCCAAAAACAGGTGACACAGCAACGCACTGTCGTGTGCCACTGTCGAATTACCGCGTGTTATGGGCGAAATCAAATGCATCGCTAACAGGCAGCACAGCAAGCACAGGCAGCTTGCACAGGCAGCATAGCAAGCACAGCAAGCACAGGCAGCAAGCACAGGCAGCACAGGCAGCACAGCAAGCACAGGCAGCACAGGCAGCAAGCACAGGCAGCACAGCAAGCACAGGCAGCAAGCACAGGCAGCACAGAAAGCACAGGCAGCACAGCAAGCACAGGCAGGGCAGCAAGCACAGGCAGCAAGCACACTCAGCACAGCAAGCACAGGCAGCACAGGAAGCACACCAAGCACAGGCAGCACAGCAAGCACAGGCAGCACAGCAAGCACAGGCGGCACAGCAAGCACAGGCAGCAAGCACAGGCAGCACAGCAAACACAGGCAGCAAGCACACTCAGCACAGCAAGCACAGGCAGCAGGCACAGGCAGCACAACAAGCACAGGCACCACAGCACAGGCAGCACAGCAAGCACAGGCAGCAAGCACAGGCAGCACAGCAAGCACACGCAGCAAGCACAGGCAGTACAGCAAGCACAGGCAGCAAGCACAGGCAGCAGAGCAAGCACAGGCAGCAAGCACAGGCAGCATAGCAAGCAGAGGCAGCACAGAAAGTACAGGCAGCACAGCAAGCACAGGCAACACAGCAAGCACAGGCGGCACAGCAAGCACAGGCAGCAAGCACAGGCAGCACAGCAAGCACAGGCAGCAAGCACAGGCAGCACAGCAAGCACAGGCAGCAAGCACAGGCAGCACAGCAAGCACAGGCAGCACAACAAGCACAGGCGGCACAGCAAGCACAGGCAGCACAGCAAGCACAGGCAGCAAGCACAGGCAGCACAGCAAGCACAGGCAGCAAGGACAAGCACAGGCAGCAAGCACAGGCAGCACAGCAAGCACAGGCAGCAAGCACACTCAGCACAGCAAGCACAGGCAGCAGGCACAGGCAGCACAACAAGCACAGGCACCACAGCACAGGCAGCACAGCAAGCACAGGCAGCAAGCACAGGCAGCACAGCAAGCACAGGCAGCAAGCACAGGCAGCACAGCAAGCACAGGCAGCACAACAAGCACAGGCGGCACAGCAAGCACAGGCAGTAAGCACAGGCAGCACAGCAAGCACAGGCAGCAAGCACAGGCAGCACAGCAAGCACAGGCAGCAAGGACAAGCACAGGCAGCAAGCACAGGCAGCACAGCAAGCACAGGCAGCAAGCACACTCAGCACAGCAAGCACAGGCAGCACAACAAGCACAGGCGGCACAACAAGCACAGGCGGCACAGCAAGCACAAGCAGCAAGCACAGGCAGCAAGCTCAGGCAGCACAGCAAGCACAGGCAGCAAGCACAGGCAGCAAGCACAGGCAGCACAAGCAGCAAGCACAGGCAGCGCAGCAAGCACAGGCAGCACAGCAAGTACAGGCAGCAAGCACAGGCAACACAGCAAGCACAGGCAGCAAGCACAGGCAGCTCAGGCATCACAGCAAGCACAGGCAGCAAGGACAAGCACAGGCAGCAAGCACAGGCAGCAAGGACAAGCACAGGCAGCAAGCACAGGCAGCAAGCACAGGCAGCGCAACAAGCACAGGCAGCACAGCAAGCACAGACAGCAAGCACAGGCAGCACAGCAAGCACAGGCAGCACAACAAGCACAGGCGGCACAGCAAGCACAGGCAGCAAGCACAGGCAGCACAGCAAGCACAGGCAGCTCAGGCATCACAGCAAGCACAGGCAGCAAGGACAAGCACAGGCAGCAAGCACAGGCAGCAAGGACAAGCACAGGCAGCAAGCACAGGCAGCAAGCACAGGCAGCGCAACAAGCACAGGCAGCACAGCAAGCACAGGCAGCAAGCACAGGCAGCACAGCAAGCACAGGCAGCACAACAAGCACAGGCGGCACAGCAAGCACAGGCAGCAAGCACAGGCAGCACAGCAAGCACAGGCAGCAAACACAGGCAGCACAGCAAGCACAGGCAGCACAGCAAGCACAGGCAGGGCAGCAAGCACAGGCAGCAAGCACACTCAGCACAGCAAGCACAGGCAGCACAGCAAGCACACCAAGCACAGGCAGCACAGGCAGCACAGCAAGCATAGGCAGCAAGCACAGGCAGCGCAGCAAGTACAAACAACAAGCACAGGCAGCACAGCACAGGCAGCGCAGCAAGCACAGGCAGCACAGGCAGCAAACACAGGCAGCACAGCAAGCACAGGCAGCACTGCAAGCACAGGCAGCGCAGCAAGCACAGGCAGCAAGCACACTCAGCACAGCAAGCACAGGCAGCACAGCAAGCACACCAAGCACAGGCAGCACAGCAAGCACAGGCAGCAAGCACAGGCAGCACAGCAAGCACAAACAGCAAGCACAGGCAGCACAGCACAGGCAGCGCAGCAAGCACAGGCAGCAAGCACAGGCAGCACAGCAAGAACAGGCAGCACAGCAAGCACAGGCAGCACAGCATGCACAGCAAGCACAGGCAGCAAGCACAGGCAGCACAGCAAGCACAGGCAGCACAACAAGCACAGGCGGCACAGCAAGCACAAGCAGCAAGCACAGGCAGCACAGCAAGCACAGGCAGCACAGCAAGCACAGCAAGCACAGGCAGCAAGCACAGGCAGCAAGCTCAGGCAGCACAGCAAGCACAGGCAGCAAGCACAGGCAGCACAGGCAGCAAGCACAGGCAGCGCAGCAAGCACAGGCAGCACAGGCAACAAGCACAGGCAGCACAGCAAGCACAGGCAGCAAGCACAGGCAGCGCAGCAAGCACAGCAAGCACAGGCAGCAAGCACAGGCAGCGCAGCAAGCACAGGCAGCAAGCACACTCAGCACAGCAAGCACAGGCAGCACAGCAAGCACAGGCAGCAAGCACAGGCAGCACAGCAAGCACAGGCAGCAAGCACAGGCAGCACAGCAAGCACAGGCAGCAAGCACAGGCAGCACAGCAAGCACAGGCAGCAAGCACAGGCAGCACAGGCAGCAAGCACAGGCAGCAAGCACAGGCAGCGCAGCAAGCACAGGCAGCAAGCACAGGCAGCACAGCAAGCACAGGCAGCAAGCACACTCAGCACAGCAAGCACAGGCAGCGCAGCAAGAACAGGCAGAACAGCAAGCACAGGCAGCAAGCACAGGCAGCGCAGCAAGCACAGGCAGCACAGCAAGCACAGGCAACAAGCACAGGCAGCACAGCAAGCACAGGCAGAACAGCAAGCACAGGCAGCAAGCACAGGCAGCGCAGCAAGCACAGGCAGCACAGCAAGCACAGGCAACAAGCACAGGCAGCACAGCAAGCACAGGCAGCAAGCACAGGCAGCACAGCAAGCACAGGCAGCACAGTAAGCACAGGCAGCAAGCACAGGCAGCACAGCAAGCACAGACAGCAAGCACAGGCAACACAGCAAGCACAGGCAGCACAGCAAGCACAGGAAGCTTGCACAGGCAGCATAGCAAGCACAGGCAGCAAGCACAGGCAGCACAGCAAGCACAGGCAGCAAGCACAGGCAGCAAGCACAGGCAGCACAGCGAGCACAGGCAGCACAGCAAGCACAGGCAGCAAGCACAGGCAGCAAGCACAGGCAGCACAGCAAGCACAGTCAGCAAGCACAGGCAGCACAACAAGCACAGGCAGCAAGCACAGGCATCAAGCACAGGCAGCAGAGCAAGCACAGGCAGCAAACA
Source organism: Priocnemis perturbator (assembly GCA_963942575.1). Taxonomy (NCBI): domain Eukaryota; kingdom Metazoa; phylum Arthropoda; class Insecta; order Hymenoptera; family Pompilidae; genus Priocnemis; species Priocnemis perturbator. The sequence goes on from CAWWDK010000164.1 coordinate 44,398, forward strand.
CAGGCAGCAAGCACAGGCAGCACAGCAAGCACAGGCAGCACAGCAGCACAGGCAGCAAGCACAGGCAGCACAGCAAGCACAGGCAGCAAGCACAGGCAGCACAGCAAACACAGGCAGCACAGCAAGCACAGGCAGCAAGCACAGGCAGCAAGCACAGGCAGCAAGCACAGGCAGCACAGCAAGCACAGGCAGCAAGCACAGGCAGCACAGCAAGCACAGGCAGCAAGCACAGGCAGCACAGCAAGCACAGACAGCAAGCACAGGCAACACAGCAAGCACAGGCAGCACAGCAAGCACAGGAAGCTTGCACAGGCAGCATAGCAAGCACAGGCAGCAAGCCCAGGCAGCACAGCAAGCACAGGCAGCACAGCAAGCACAGGCAGCAAGCACAGGCAGCACAGCAAGCACAGGCAGCAAGAACAGGCAGCACAGCAAGCACAGGCAGCAAGCACAGGCAGCACAGCAAGCACAGGCAGCACAGCAAGCACAGACAGCAAGCACAGGCATGTTAGAAACCCGCAAAATAGCTCGACGAGATGTGTTGGTTTTAGCGATTCTGGGGGAAGTGCAGAGGGTTCAAGCTCCGTCCTCTTTCCAACAGGCAAAGCCTGCTCCGATCTTCGGCGAGATTCACTCTCGCATTTGTTTACAATGTTTACTGTTACTGAGACGCAGGTCAATGCACCGGCCGCCGAGGTAAACATATGATCCGCGACTCTCGACGCCTCCAAAAACAGGTGACACAGCAACGCACTGTCGTGTGCCACTGTCGAATTACCGCGTGTTATGGGCGAAATCAAATGCATCGCTAACAGGCAGCACAGCAAGCACAGGCAGCAAGCACAGGCAGCAAGCACAGGCAGCACAGCAAGCACAGGCAGCAAGCACAGGCAGCACAGGCAGCAAGCACAGGCAGCAAGCACAGGCAGCGCAGCAAGCACAGGCAGCACAGCAAGCACAGGCAGCAAGCACAGGCAGCGCAGCAAGAACAGGCAGAACAGCAAGCACAGGCAGCAAGCACAGGCAGCGCAGCAAGCACAGGCAGCACAGCAAGCACAGGCAACAAGCACAGGCAGCACAGCAAGCACAGGCAGCAAGCACACTCAGCACAGCAAGCACAGGCAGCACAGCAAGCACAGGCAGCACAGCATGCACAGCAAGCACAGGCAGCAAGCACAGGCAGCACAGCAAGCACAGGCAGCGCATCAAGCACAGGCAGCACAGCAAGCACAGGCAGCAAGCACAGACAGCACAGCAAGCACAGGCAGCAACCACAGGCAGCACAGCAAGCACAGGCAGATAGCACAGGCAGCACAGCAAGCACAGGCAGCTTGCACAGGCAGCATAGCAAGCACAGCAAGCACAGGCAGCAAGCACAGGCAGCACAGCAAGCACAGGCAGCAAGCACAGGCAGCACAGGCAGCACAGCAAGCACAGGCAGCAAGCAGAGGCAGCACAGCAAGCACAGGCAGCACAGGCAGCACAGGCAGCACAGCAAGCACAGGCAGCACAGGCAGCACAGGCAGAAAGCACAGGCAGCACAGCAAGCACAGGCATCACAGCAAGCACAGGCAGCAAGCACAGGCAGCAAGCACAGGCAGCACAGGCAGCACAGCAAGCACAGGCAGCAAGCACAGGCAGCACAGCAAGCACAAACAGCAAGCACAGGCAGCACAGCAAGCACAGGCAGCAGAGCAAGCACAGGCAACAAGCACAAGCAGCATAGCAAGCAGAGGCAGCACAGAAAGCACAGGCAGCACGGCAAGCACAAGCAGCACAGCAAGCACAGGCAGCAAGCACAGGCAGCACAGGCAGCAAGCACAGGCAGCACACCAAGCACAGGCAGCACAGCAAGCACAGGCAGCAAGCACAGGCAGCACAGCAAGCACAGGCAGCAAGCACAGGCAGCACAGCAAGCACGGGAAGCAAGCACAGGCAGCACAGCAAGCACAGGCAGCAAGCACAGGCAGCACAGCAAGCACAGGCAACAAGCACAGCCAGCACAGCAAGCACAGGCAGCAAGCACACTCAGCACAGCAAGCACAGGCAGCACAGCAAGCACAGGCAGCAGAGCAAGCACAGGCAGCAAGCACAGGCAGCATAGCAAGCAGAGGCAGCACAGAAAGCACAGGCAGCACAGCAAGCACAGGCAACACAGCAAGCGCAGGCGGCACAGCAAGCACAGGCAGCATAGCAAGCAGAGGCAGCACAGAAAGCACAGGCAGCACAGCAAGCATTGGCAACACAGCAAGCACAGGCGGCACAGCAAGCACAGCAAGCACAGGCAGCAAGCACAGGCAGCACAGGCAGCGCAGCAAGCACAGGCAGCACAGCAAGCACAGGCAGCGCAGCAAGCACAGGCAGTACAGCAAGCACAGGCAGCAAGCACAGACAGCACAGCAAGCACAGGCAGCAAGCACAGGCAGCAACCACAGGCAGCACAGGCAGCAAGCACAGGCAGCAAGCACAGGCAGTAAGCACAGGCAGCACAGCAAGCACAGGCAGCAAGCACAGGCAGCACAGCAAGCACAGGCAGCACAGTAAGCACAGGCAGCAAGCACAGGCAGCACAGCAAGCACAGACAGCAAGCACAGGCAACACAGCAAGCACAGGCAGCACAGCAAGCACAGGAAGCTTGCACAGGCAGCATAGCAAGCACAGGCAGCAAGCACAGGCAGCACAGCAAGCACAGGCAGCAAGCACAGGCAGCAAGCACAGGCAGCACAGCGAGCACAGGCAGCACAGCAAGCACAGGCAGCAAGCACAGGCAGCAAGCACAGGCAGCACAGCAAGCACAGGCAGCAAGCACAGGCAGCACAGCAAGCACAGTCAGCAAGCACAGGCAGCACAACAAGCACAGGCAGCAAGCACAGGCATCAAGCACAGGCAGCAAGCACAGGCAGCACAAGCAGCAAGCACAGGCAGCGCAGCAAGCACAGGCAGCACAGCAAGTACAGGCAGCAAGCACAGGCAACACAGCAAGCACAGGCAGCAAGCACAGGCAGCTCAGGCATCACAGCAAGCACAGGCAGCAAGGACAAGCACAGGCAGCAAGCACAGGCAGCAAGGACAAGCACAGGCAGCAAGCACAGGCAGCAAGCACAGGCAGCGCAACAAGCACAGGCAGCACAGCAAGCACAGACAGCAAGCACAGGCAGCACAGCAAGCACAGGCAGCACAACAAGCACAGGCGGCACAGCAAGCACAGGCAGCAAGCACAGGCAGCACAGCAAGCACAGGCAGCTCAGGCATCACAGCAAGCACAGGCAGCAAGGACAAGCACAGGCAGCAAGCACAGGCAGCAAGGACAAGCACAGGCAGCAAGCACAGGCAGCAAGCACAGGCAGCGCAACAAGCACAGGCAGCACAGCAAGCACAGGCAGCAAGCACAGGCAGCACAGCAAGCACAGGCAGCACAACAAGCACAGGCGGCACAGCAAGCACAGGCAGCAAGCACAGGCAGCACAGCAAGCACAGGCAGCAAACACAGGCAGCACAGCAAGCACAGGCAGCACAGCAAGCACAGGCAGGGCAGCAAGCACAGGCAGCAAGCACACTCAGCACAGCAAGCACAGGCAGCACAGCAAGCACACCAAGCACAGGCAGCACAGGCAGCACAGCAAGCATAGGCAGCAAGCACAGGCAGCGCAGCAAGTACAAACAACAAGCACAGGCAGCACAGCACAGGCAGCGCAGCAAGCACAGGCAGCACAGGCAGCAAACACAGGCAGCACAGCAAGCACAGGCAGCACTGCAAGCACAGGCAGCGCAGCAAGCACAGGCAGCAAGCACACTCAGCACAGCAAGCACAGGCAGCACAGCAAGCACACCAAGCACAGGCAGCACAGCAAGCACAGGCAGCAAGCACAGGCAGCACAGCAAGCACAAACAGCAAGCACAGGCAGCACAGCACAGGCAGCGCAGCAAGCACAGGCAGCAAGCACAGGCAGCACAGCAAGAACAGGCAGCACAGCAAGCACAGGCAGCACAGCATGCACAGCAAGCACAGGCAGCAAGCACAGGCAGCACAGCAAGCACAGGCAGCACAACAAGCACAGGCGGCACAGCAAGCACAAGCAGCAAGCACAGGCAGCACAGCAAGCACAGGCAGCACAGCAAGCACAGCAAGCACAGGCAGCAAGCACAGGCAGCAAGCTCAGGCAGCACAGCAAGCACAGGCAGCAAGCACAGGCAGCACAGGCAGCAAGCACAGGCAGCGCAGGCAACAAGCACAGGCAGCACAGCAAGCACAGGCAGCAAGCACAGGCAGCGCAGCAAGCACAGCAAGCACAGGCAGCAAGCACAGGCAGCGCAGCAAGCACAGGCAGCAAGCACACTCAGCACAGCAAGCACAGGCAGCACAGCAAGCACAGGCAGCAAGCACAGGCAGCACAGCAAGCACAGGCAGCAAGCACAGGCAGCACAGCAAGCACAGGCAGCAAGCACAGGCAGCACAGCAAGCACAGGCAGCAAGCACAGGCAGCACAGGCAGCAAGCACAGGCAGCAAGCACAGGCAGCGCAGCAAGCACAGGCAGCAAGCACAGGCAGCACAGCAAGCACAGGCAGCAAGCACACTCAGCACAGCAAGCACAGGCAGCGCAGCAAGAACAGGCAGAACAGCAAGCACAGGCAGCAAGCACAGGCAGCGCAGCAAGCACAGGCAGCACAGCAAGCACAGGCAACAAGCACAGGCAGCACAGCAAGCACAGGCAGAACAGCAAGCACAGGCAGCAAGCACAGGCAGCGCAGCAAGCACAGGCAGCACAGCAAGCACAGGCAACAAGCACAGGCAGCACAGCAAGCACAGGCAGCAAGCACAGGCAGCACAGCAAGCACAGGCAGCACAGTAAGCACAGGCAGCAAGCACAGGCAGCACAGCAAGCACAGACAGCAAGCACAGGCAACACAGCAAGCACAGGCAGCACAGCAAGCACAGGAAGCTTGCACAGGCAGCATAGCAAGCACAGGCAGCAAGCACAGGCAGCACAGCAAGCACAGGCAGCAAGCACAGGCAGCAAGCACAGGCAGCACAGCGAGCACAGGCAGCACAGCAAGCACAGGCAGCAAGCACAGGCAGCAAGCACAGGCAGCACAGCAAGCACAGTCAGCAAGCACAGGCAGCACAACAAGCACAGGCAGCAAGCACAGGCATCAAGCACAGGCAGCAGAGCAAGCACAGGCAGCAAACACAGGCAGCAAGCACAGGCAGCACAGCAAGCACAGGCAGCACAGCAGCACAGGCAGCAAGCACAGGCAGCACAGCAAGCACAGGCAGCAAGCACAGGCAGCACAGCAAACACAGGCAGCACAGCAAGCACAGGCAGCAAGCACAGGCAGCAAGCACAGGCAGCAAGCACAGGCAGCACAGCAAGCACAGGCAGCAAGCACAGGCAGCACAGCAAGCACAGGCAGCAAGCACAGGCAGCACAGCAAGCACAGACAGCAAGCACAGGCAACACAGCAAGCACAGGCAGCACAGCAAGCACAGGAAGCTTGCACAGGCAGCATAGCAAGCACAGGCAGCAAGCCCAGGCAGCACAGCAAGCACAGGCAGCACAGCAAGCACAGGCAGCAAGCACAGGCAGCACAGCAAGCACAGGCAGCAAGAACAGGCAGCACAGCAAGCACAGGCAGCAAGCACAGGCAGCACAGCAAGCACAGGCAGCACAGCAAGCACAGACAGCAAGCACAGGCATGTTAGAAACCCGCAAAATAGCTCGACGAGATGTGTTGGTTTTAGCGATTCTGGGGGAAGTGCAGAGGGTTCAAGCTCCGTCCTCTTTCCAACAGGCAAAGCCTGCTCCGATCTTCGGCGAGATTCACTCTCGCATTTGTTTACAATGTTTACTGTTACTGAGACGCAGGTCAATGCACCGGCCGCCGAGGTAAACATATGATCCGCGACTCTCGACGCCTCCAAAAACAGGTGACACAGCAACGCACTGTCGTGTGCCACTGTCGAATTACCGCGTGTTATGGGCGAAATCAAATGCATCGCTAACAGGCAGCACAGCAAGCACAGGCAGCAAGCACAGGCAGCAAGCACAGGCAGCACAGCAAGCACAGGCAGCAAGCACAGGCAGCACAGGCAGCAAGCACAGGCAGCAAGCACAGGCAGCGCAGCAAGCACAGGCAGCACAGCAAGCACAGGCAGCAAGCACAGGCAGCGCAGCAAGAACAGGCAGAACAGCAAGCACAGGCAGCAAGCACAGGCAGCGCAGCAAGCACAGGCAGCACAGCAAGCACAGGCAACAAGCACAGGCAGCACAGCAAGCACAGGCAGCAAGCACACTCAGCACAGCAAGCACAGGCAGCACAGCAAGCACAGGCAGCACAGCATGCACAGCAAGCACAGGCAGCAAGCACAGGCAGCACAGCAAGCACAGGCAGCGCATCAAGCACAGGCAGCACAGCAAGCACAGGCAGCAAGCACAGACAGCACAGCAAGCACAGGCAGCAACCACAGGCAGCACAGCAAGCACAGGCAGATAGCACAGGCAGCACAGCAAGCACAGGCAGCTTGCACAGGCAGCATAGCAAGCACAGCAAGCACAGGCAGCAAGCACAGGCAGCACAGCAAGCACAGGCAGCAAGCACAGGCAGCACAGGCAGCACAGCAAGCACAGGCAGCAAGCAGAGGCAGCACAGCAAGCACAGGCAGCACAGGCAGCACAGGCAGCACAGCAAGCACAGGCAGCACAGGCAGCACAGGCAGAAAGCACAGGCAGCACAGCAAGCACAGGCATCACAGCAAGCACAGGCAGCAAGCACAGGCAGCAAGCACAGGCAGCACAGGCAGCACAGCAAGCACAGGCAGCAAGCACAGGCAGCACAGCAAGCACAAACAGCAAGCACAGGCAGCACAGCAAGCACAGGCAGCAGAGCAAGCACAGGCAACAAGCACAAGCAGCATAGCAAGCAGAGGCAGCACAGAAAGCACAGGCAGCACGGCAAGCACAAGCAGCACAGCAAGCACAGGCAGCAAGCACAGGCAGCACAGGCAGCAAGCACAGGCAGCACACCAAGCACAGGCAGCACAGCAAGCACAGGCAGCAAGCACAGGCAGCACAGCAAGCACAGGCAGCAAGCACAGGCAGCACAGCAAGCACGGGAAGCAAGCACAGGCAGCACAGCAAGCACAGGCAGCAAGCACAGGCAGCACAGCAAGCACAGGCAACAAGCACAGCCAGCACAGCAAGCACAGGCAGCAAGCACACTCAGCACAGCAAGCACAGGCAGCACAGCAAGCACAGGCAGCAGAGCAAGCACAGGCAGCAAGCACAGGCAGCATAGCAAGCAGAGGCAGCACAGAAAGCACAGGCAGCACAGCAAGCACAGGCAACACAGCAAGCGCAGGCGGCACAGCAAGCACAGGCAGCATAGCAAGCAGAGGCAGCACAGAAAGCACAGGCAGCACAGCAAGCATTGGCAACACAGCAAGCACAGGCGGCACAGCAAGCACAGCAAGCACAGGCAGCAAGCACAGGCAGCACAGGCAGCGCAGCAAGCACAGGCAGCACAGCAAGCACAGGCAGCGCAGCAAGCACAGGCAGTACAGCAAGCACAGGCAGCAAGCACAGACAGCACAGCAAGCACAGGCAGCAAGCACAGGCAGCAACCACAGGCAGCACAGGCAGCAAGCACAGGCAGCAAGCACAGGCAGTAAGCACAGGCAGCACAGCAAGCACAGGCAGCAAGCACAGGCAGCACAGCAAGCACAGGCAGCACAGTAAGCACAGGCAGCAAGCACAGGCAGCACAGCAAGCACAGACAGCAAGCACAGGCAACACAGCAAGCACAGGCAGCACAGCAAGCACAGGAAGCTTGCACAGGCAGCATAGCAAGCACAGGCAGCAAGCACAGGCAGCACAGCAAGCACAGGCAGCAAGCACAGGCAGCAAGCACAGGCAGCACAGCGAGCACAGGCAGCACAGCAAGCACAGGCAGCAAGCACAGGCAGCAAGCACAGGCAGCACAGCAAGCACAGGCAGCAAGCACAGGCAGCACAGCAAGCACAGTCAGCAAGCACAGGCAGCACAACAAGCACAGGCAGCAAGCACAGGCATCAAGCACAGGCAGCAGAGCAAGCACAGGCAGCAAACACAGGCAGCAAGCACAGGCAGCACAGCAAGCACAGGCAGCACAGCAAGCACAGGCAGCACAGCAGCACAGGCAGCAAGCACAGGCAGCACAGCAAGCACAGGCTGCAAGCACAGGCAGCACAGCAAACACAGGCAGCACAGCAAGCACAGGCAGCAAGCACAGGCAGCAAGCACAGGCAGCACAGCAAGCACAGGCAGCAAGCACAGGCAGCACAGCAAGCACAGGCAGCAAGCACAGGCAGCACAGCAAGCACAGACAGCAAGCACAGGCAACACAGCAAGCACAGGCAGCACAGCAAGCACAGGAAGCTTGCACAGGCAGCATAGCAAGCACAGGCAGCAAGCCCAGGCAGCACAGCAAGCACAGGCAGCACAGCAAGCACAGGCAGCAAGCACAGGCAGCACAGCAAGCACAGGCAGCAAGAACAGGCAGCACAGCAAGCACAGGCAGCAAGCACAGGCAGCACAGCAAGCACAGACAGCAAGCACAGGCATGTTAGAAACCCGCAAAATAGCTCGACGAGATGTGTTGGTTTTAGCGATTCTGGGGGAAGTGCAGAGGGGTCAAGCTCCGTCCTCTTTCCAACAGGCAAAGCCTGCTCCGATCTTCGGCGAGATTCACTCTCGCATTTGTTTACAATGTTTACTGTTACTGAGACGCAGGTCAATGCACCGGCCGCCGAGGTAAACATATGATCCGCGACTCTCGACGCCTCCAAAAACAGGTGACACAGCAACGCACTGTCGTGTGCCACTGTCGAATTACCGCGTGTTATGGGCGAAATCAAATGCATCGCTAACAGGCAGCACAGCAAGCACAGGCAGCAAGCACAGGCAGCAAGCACAGGCAGCAAGCACAGGCAGCACAGCAAGCACAGGCAGCAAGCACAGGCAGCACAGGCAGCAAGCACAGGCAGCAAACACAGGCAGCACAGCAAGCACAGGCAGCAACCACAGGCAGCACAGCAAGCACAGGCAGATAGCACAGGCAGCACAGCAAGCACAGGCAGCTTGCACAGGCAGCATAGCAAGCACAGCAAGCACAGGCAGCAAGCACAGGCAGCACAGCAAGCACAGGCAGCAAGCACAGGCAGCACAGGCAGCACAGCAAGCACAGGCAGCAAGCACAGGCAGCACAGCAAGCACAGGCAGCACAGGCAGCACAGGCAGCACAGCAAGCACAGGCAGCACAGGCAGCACAGGCAGAAAGCACAGGCAGCACAGCAAGCACAGGCATCACAGCAAGCACAGGCAGCAAGCACAGGCAGCAAGCACAGGCAGCACAGGCAGCACAGCAAGCACAGGCAGCAAGCACAGGCAGCACAGCAAGCACAAACAGCAAGCACAGGCAGCACAGCAAGCACAGGCAGCAGAGCAAGCACAGGCAGCATAGCAAGCAGAGGCAGCACAGAAAGCACAGGCAGCACAGCAAGCACAAGCAGCACAGCAAGCACAGGCAGCAAGCACAGGCAGCACAGGCAGCAAGCACAGGCAGCACACCAAGCACAGGCAGCACAGCAAGCACAGGCAGCAAGCACAGGCAGCACAGCAAGCACAGGCAGCAAGCACAGGCAGCACAGCAAGCACGGGAAGCAAGCACAGGCAGCACAGCAAGCACAGGCAGCAAGCACAGGCAGCACAGCAAGCACAGGCAACAAGCACAGCCAGCACAGCAAGCACAGGCAGCAAGCACACTCAGCACAGCAAGCACAGGCAGCACAGCAAGCACAGGCAGCAGAGCAAGCACAGGCAGCAAGCACAGGCAGCATAGCAAGCAGAGGCAGCACAGAAAGCACAGGCAGCACAGCAAGCACAGGCAACACAGCAAGCGCAGGCGGCACAGCAAGCACAGGCAGCATAGCAAGCAGAGGCAGCACAGAAAGCACAGGCAGCACAGCAAGCACAGGCAACACAGCAAGCACAGGCGGCACAGCAAGCACAGCAAGCACAGGCAGCAAGCACAGGCAGCACAGGCAGCGCAGCAAGCACAGGCAGCACAGCAAGCACAGGCAGCGCAGCAAGCACAGGCAGTACAGCAAGCACAGGCAGCAAGCACAGACAGCACAGCAAGCACAGGCAGCAAGCACAGGCAGCAACCACAGGCAGCACAGCAAGCACAGGCAGCAAGCACAGGCAGCAAGCACAGGCAGCAAGCACAGGCAGCACAGCAAGCACAGGCAGCACAGCAAGCACAGGCAGCACAGTAAGCACAGGCAGCAAGCACAGGCAGCACAGCAAGCACAGACAGCAAGCACAGGCAACACAGCAAGCACAGGCAGCACAGCAAGCACAGGAAGCTTGCACAGGCAGCATAGCAAGCACAGGCAGCAAGCACAGGCAGCACAGCAAGCACAGGCAGCAAGCACAGGCAGCAAGCACAGGCAGCACAGCGAGCACATGCAGCACAGCAAGCACAGGCAGCAAGCACAGGCAGCAAGCACAGGCAGCACAGCAAGCACAGGCAGCAAGCACAGGCAGCACAGCAAGCACAGTCAGCAAGCACAGGCAGCACAACAAGCACAGGCAGCAAGCACAGGCATCAAGCACAGGCAGCAGAGCAAGCACAGGCAGCAAACACAGGCAGCAAGCACAGGCAGCACAGCAAGCACAGGCAGCACAGCAGCACAGGCAGCAAGCACAGGCAGCACAGCAAGCACAGGCAGCAAGCACAGGCAGCACAGCAAGCACAGACAGCAAGCACAGGCAACACAGCAAGCACAGGCAGCACAGCAAGCACAGGAAGCTTGCACAGGCAGCATAGCAAGCACAGGCAGCAAGCACAGGCAGCACAGCAAGCACAGGCAGCAAGCACAGGCAGCAAGCACAGGCAGCACAGCGAGCACATGCAGCACAGCAAGCACAGGCAGCAAGCACAGGCAGCAAGCACAGGCAGCACAGCAAGCACAGGCAGCAAGCACAGGCAGCACAGCAAGCACAGTCAGCAAGCACAGGCAGCACAACAAGCACAGGCAGCAAGCACAGGCATCAAGCACAGGCAGCAGAGCAAGCACAGGCAGCAAACACAGGCAGCAAGCACAGGCAGCACAGCAAGCACAGGCAGCACAGCAGCACAGGCAGCAAGCACAGGCAGCACAGCAAGCACAGGCAGCAAGCACAGGCAGCACAGCAAACACAGGCAGCACAGCAAGCACAGGCAGCAAGCACAGGCAGCAAGCACAGGCAGCAAGCACAGGCAGCACAGCAAGCACAGGCAGCACAGCAAGCACAGGCAGCAAGCACAGGCAGCACAGCAAGCACAGACAGCAAGCACAGGCAACACAGCAAGCACAGGCAGCACAGCAAGCACAGGAAGCTTGCACAGGCAGCATAGCAAGCACAGGCAGCAAGCCCAGGCAGCACAGCAAGCACAGGCAGCACAGCAAGCACAGGCAGCAAGCACAGGCAGCACAGCAAGCACAGGCAGCAAGAACAGGCAGCACAGCAAGCACAGGCAGCAAGCACAGGCAGCACAGCAAGCACAGGCAGCACAGCAAGCACAGACAGCAAGCACAGGCATGTTAGAAACCCGCAAAATAGCTCGACGAGATGTGTTGGTTTTAGCGATTCTGGGGGAAGTGCAGAGGGGTCAAGCTCCGTCCTCTTTCCAACAGGCAAAGCCTGCTCCGATCTTCGGCGAGATTCACTCTCGCATTTGTTTACAATGTTTACTGTTACTGAGACGCAGGTCAATGCACCGGCCGCCGAGGTAAACATATGATCCGCGACTCTCGACGCCTCCAAAAACAGGTGACACAGCAACGCACTGTCGTGTGCCACTGTCGAATTACCGCGTGTTATGGGCGAAATCAAATGCATCGCTAACAGGCAGCACAGCAAGCACAGGCAGCAAGCACAGGCAGCAAGCACAGGCAGCACAGCAAACACAGGCAGCACAGCAAGCACAGGTAGCACAGCACAGGCAGCACAGCAAGCACAGGCAGCAAGCACAGGCATGTTAGAAACCCGCAAAATAGCTCGACGAGATGTGTTGGTTTTAGCGATTCTGGGGGAAGTGCAGAGGGGTCAAGCTCCGTCCTCTTTCTAACAGACAAAGCCTGCTCCGATCTTCGGCGAGATTCACTCTCGCATTTGTTTACAATGTTTACTGTTACTGAGACGCAGGTCAATGCACCGGCCGCCGAGGTAAACATATGATCCGCGACTCTCGGCGCCTCCAAAAACAGGTGACACAGCAACGCACTGTCGTGTGCCACTGTCGAATTACCGCGTGTTATGGACGAAATCAAATGCATTGCTAACAGGCAGCACAGCAAGCACAGGCAGCAAGCACAGGCAGCACAGCAAGCACAGGCAGCACAGGCAGCAAGCACAGGCAGCACAGCAAGCGCAGGCAGCAAGCACACTCAGCACAGCAAGCACAGGCAGCAAGCACAGGCAGCACAGCAAGCACAGGCAGCGAGCACAGGCAGCACAGCAAGCACAGGCAGCAAGCACACTCAGCACAGCAAGCACAGGCAGCACAGCAAGCACAGGCAGCAAGCACAGGCAGCACAGCAAGCACAGGCAGCAAGCAAGCACAGGCAGCACAGCAAACACAGGCAGCACAGCAAGCACAGGCAGCAAGCACAGGCAGCACAGGCAGCAAGCACAGGCAGCGCAGCAAGCACAGGCAGCACAGCAAGCACAGGCAACAAGCACAGGCAGCACAGCAAGCACAGGCAGCAAGCAACCTCAGCACAGCAAGCACAGGCAGCACAGCATGCACAGCAAGCACAGGCAGCAAGCACAGGCAGCACAGCAAGCACAGGCAGCACAGCAAGCACAGCAAGCACAGGCAGCAAGCAGAGGCAGCACAGCAAGCACAGGCAGCACAGCAAGCACAGGCAGCACAACAAGCACAGGCGGCACAGCAAGCACAGGCAGCAAGCACAGGCAGCAAGCAAGCACAGGCAGCAAGCACAGGCAGCACAGCAAGCACAGGCAGCAAGGACAAGCACAGGCAGCAAGCACAGGCAGCAAGCACAGGCAGCACAGCAAGCACAGGCAGCAAGCACACTCAGCACAGCAAGCACAGGCAGCACAGCAAGCACAGGCAGCAAGCACAGGCAGCACAGCAAGCACAGCAAGCACAGCAAGCACAGGCAGCACAGCAAGCACAGGCAGCACAGCAACCACAGCAAGCACAGGCAGCAAGCACAGGCAGCAAGCACAGGCAGCACAGCAAGCACAGGCAGCACAGGCAGCAAGCACAGTCAGCGCAGCAAGCACAGGCAGCACAGGCAGCAAGCACAGTCAGCGCAGCAAGCACAGGCAGCAAGCACACTCAGCACAGCAAGCACAGGCAGCACAGCAAGCACAGGCAGCAAGCACACTCAGCACAGCAAGCACAGGCAGCACAGCAAGCACAGGCAGCACAGCAACCACAGCAAGCACAGGCAGCAAGCACAGGCAGCAAGCACAGGCAGCAAGCACAGGCAGCAAGCACAGGCAGCACAGCAAGCACAGGCAGCACAGGCAGCAAGCACAGTCAGCGCAGCAAGCACAGGCAGCACAGGCAGCAAGCACAGTCAGCGCAGCAAGCACAGGCAGCAAGCACACTCAGCACAGCAAGCACAGGCAGCACAGCAAGCACAGGCAGCAAGCACACTCAGCACAGCAAGCACAGGCAGCAAGCACAGGCAGCACAGCAAGCACAGGCAGCAAGCACAGGCAGCACAGCCAGCACAGGCAGCAAGCACAGGCAGCACAGGCAGCAAGCACAGGCAGCGCAGCAAGCACAGGCAGCACAGCAAGCACAGGCAACAAGCACAGGCAGCACAGCAAGAACAGGCAGCAAGCACACTCAGCACAGTAAGCACAGGCAGCACAGCAAGCACAGGCAGCAGAGCAAGCACAGGCAGCAAGCACAGGCAGCATAGCAAGCAGAGGCAGCACAGAAAGCACAGGCAGCACAGCAAGCACAGGCAACACAGCAAGCACAGGCGGCACAGCAAGCACAGGCAGCAAGCACAGGCAGCACAGCAAGCACAAGCAGCAAGCACAGACAACACAGCAAGCACAGGCAGCAACCACAGGCAGCACAGCAAGCACAGGCAGATAGCACAGGCAGCACAGCAAGCACAGGCAGCTTGCACAGGCAGCATAGCAAGCACAGGCAGCAAGCACAGGCAGCGCAGCTAGCACAGGCAGCACAGCAAGCACAGGCAGCGCAGCAAGCACAGGCAGCAAGCACAGACAGCACAGGCAGCAAGCACAGGCAGCAACCACAGGCAGCACAGCAAGCACAGGCAGATAGCACAGGCAGCACAGCAAGCACAGGCAGCTTGCACAGGCAGCACAGCAAGCACAGGCAGCAAGCACAGGCAGCACAGCAAGCACAGGCAGCAAGCACAGGCAGCACAGCAAGCACAAACAGCAAGCACAGGCAGCACAGCCAGCACAGGCAGCAAGCACAGGCAGCGCAGCAAGCACAGGCAGCACAGCAAGCACAGGCAACAAGCACAGCCAGCACAGCAAGCACAGGCAGCAAGCACACTCAGCACAGCAAGCACAGGCAGCACAGCAAGCACAGGCAGCAGAGCAAGCACAGGCAGCAAGCACAGGCAGCATAGCAAGCAGAGGCAGCACAGAAAGCACAGGCAGCACAGCAAGCACAGGCAACACAGCAAGCGCAGGCGGCACAGCAAGCACAGGCAGCATAGCAAGCAGAGGCAGCACAGAAAGCACAGGCAGCACAGCAAGCACAGGCAACACAGCAAGCACAGGCGGCACAGCAAGCACAGCAAGCACAGGCAGCAAGCACAGGCAGCACAGCAAGCACAGGCAGCGCAGCAAGCACAGGCAGCACAGCAAGCACAGGCAGCGCAGCAAGCACAGGCAGCACAGCAAGCACAGGCAGCAAGCACAGACAGCACAGCAAGCACAGGCAGCAAGCACAGGCAGCAACCACAGGCAGCACAGCAAGCACAGGCAGATAGCACAGGCAGCACAGCAAGCACAGGCAGCTTGCACAGGCAGCATAGCAAGCACAGCGAGCACAGGCAGCAAGCACAGGCAGCGCAGCTAGCACAGGCAGCACAGCAAGCACAGGCAGCAAGCACTGGCAGCACAGCAAGCACAGGCAGCAAGCACAGGCAGCACAGCAAACACGGGCAGCACAGCAAGCACAGGCAGCAAGCACAGGCAGCAAGCACAGGCAGCACAGCAAGCACAGGCAGCAAGCACAGGCAGCACAGCAAGCACAGGCAGCAAGCACAGGCAGCAAGCACAGGCAGCAAGCACAGGCAGCACAGCGAGCACAGGCAGCACGGCAAGCACAGGCAGCAAGCACAGGCAGCAAGCACAGGCAGCACAGCAAGCACAGGCAGCAAGCACAGGCAGCACAGCAAGCACAGGCAGCAAGCACAGGCAGCAGAACAAGCACAGGCAGCAAGCACAGGCATCAAGCACAGGCAGCAGAGCAAGCACAGGCAGCAAGCACAGGCAGCACAGCAAGCACAGGCAGCACAGCAAGCACAGGCAGCACAGCAGCACAGGCAGCAAGCACAGGCAGCACAGCAAGCACAGGCAGCAAGCACAGGCAGCACAGCAAACACAGGCAGCACAGCAAGCACAGGCAGCAAGCACAGGCAGCAAGCACAGGCAGCAAGCACAGGCAGCACAGCAAGCACAGGCAGCAAGCACAGGCAGCACAGCAAGCACAGGCAGCACAGTAAGCACAGGCAGCAAGCACAGGCAGCACAGCAAGCACAGACAGCAAGCACAGGCAACACAGCAAGCACAGGCAGCACGGCAAGCACAGGAAGCTTGCACAGGCAGCATAGCAACCACAGGCAGCAAGCACAGGCAGCACAGCAAGCACAGGCAGCACAGCAAGCACAGGCAGCAAGCACAGGCAGCACAGCAAGCACAGGCAGCAAGAACAGGCAGCACAGCAAGCACAGGCAGCAAGCACAGGCAGCACAGCAAGCACAGGCAGCACAGCAAGCACAGACAGCAAGCACAGGCATGTTAGAAAGCCGCAAAATAGCTCGACGAGATGTGTTGGTTTTAGCGATTCTGGGGGAAGTGCAGAGGGGTCAAGCTCCGTCCTCTTTCCAACAGGCAAAGCCTGCTCCGATCTTCGGCGAGATTCACTCTCGCATTTGTTTACAATGTTTACTGTTACTGAGACGCAGGTCAATGCACCGGCCGCCGAGGTAAACATATGATCCGCGACTCTCGGCGCCTCCAAAAACAGGTGACACAGCAACGCACTGTCGTGTGCCACTGTCGAATTACCGCGTGTTATGGACGAAATCAAATGCATTGCTAACAGGCAGCACAGCAAGCACAGGCAGCAAGCACAGGCAGCACAGCAAGCACAGGCAGCACAGGCAGCAAGCACAGGCAGCACAGCAAGCGCAGGCAGCAAGCACACTCAGCACAGCAAGCACAGGCAGCAAGCACAGGCAGCACAGCAAGCACAGGCAGCAAGCACAGGCAGCACAGCAAGCACAGGCAGCAAGCACAGGCAGCACAGCAGACACAGGCAGCACAGCAAGCACAGGCAGCAAGCACAGGCAGCAAGCACAGGCAGCACAGCAAGCACAGGCAGCAAGCACAGGCAGCACAGCAAGCACAGGCAGCACAGCAAGCATAGGCAGCAAGCACAGGCAGCACAGCAAGCACAGGCAGCAAGCACAGGCAGCACAGCAAGCACAGGCAGCAAGCACAGGCAGCACAGCAAGCAGAGGCAGCACAGCATGCACAGGCAGCAAGCACAGACAGCACAGCCAGCACAGGCAGCAAGCACAGGCAGCACAGCAAACACAGCCAGCACAGCAAGCACAGGCAGCACAGCACAGGCAGCACAGCAAGCACAGGCAGCAAGCACAGGCATGTTAGAAACCCGCAAAATAGCTCGACGAGATGTGTTGGTTTTAGCGATTCTGGGGGAAGTGCAGAGGGGTCAAGCTCCGTCCTCTTTCCAACAGACAAAGCCTGCTCCGATCTTCGGCGAGATTCACTCTCGCATTTGTTTACAATGTTTACTGTTACTGAGACGCAGGTCAATGCACCGGCCGCCGAGGTAAACATATGATCCGCGACTCTCGGCGCCTCCAAAAACAGGTGACACAGCAACGCACTGTCGTGTGCCACTGTCGAATTACCGCGTGTTATGGGCGAAATCAAATGCATTGCTAACAGGCAGCACAGCAAGCACAGGCAGCAAGCACAGGCAGCAAGCACAGGCAGCAAGCACAGGCAGCAGAGCAAGCACAGGCAGCAAGCACAGGCAGCAAGCACAGGCAGCAAGCACAGGCAGCAGAGCAAGCACAGGCAGCAAGCACAGGCAGCACAGCAAGCACAGGCAGCACAGCAAGCATAGGCAGCAAGCACAGGCAGCACAGCAAGCACAGGCAGCAAGCACAGGCAGCACAGGCAGCTACGACGGGACTTAGTCGCTGAACGGGAACTATCCAGTACTACGTTGTAGATGACAATTTGTGTCTAACTCCCCTTCCAGCCGTACGAAGTTTATGAAACGTGTAGATAATGCTCGTGTCGCCAATCGAGAGCACTCCTGCAAGTTTGAAGATGATCGTACTGGCGGTTCAGATTTCTCGATGAACTTACATGCAGCTACAAAGGGACTTGGTCGCTGAGCGGAAATTCGGATGATGACAATTTTTTTCAAAATCCGCTTCCAGCTGTACGAAGTTTATGAAACTTGTACAGCATGCTCGTGTCGTCAATCGAGAGCACTCCAGCATGTTTGAAGAAGATCGAACGCTCGGTTCGCATTTCTCGATGAACTTACATACAGCTACGACGGGACTTGGTCGCTGAGGAGAAACTGCGTTGTAGATGACAATTATTGTCTAACTGCCCTTCCAGCCGTACCAAGTTTATGAAACTTGTACAGCATGCTCGTGTCGCCAATCGAGAGCACTCCTGCAAGTTTGAAGAAGATCGTACGGTCTGTTCGCATTTCTCGATGAACTTACATAGAGCTACGACGGGACTTGGTCGCTGAGCGGAAACTGCGTTGTACATGACAATTTGTGTCTAACACCCCTTCCAGCCGTACGAAGTTTATGAAACTTGTAGAGAATGCTCGTGTCGCCAATCGAGAGCACTCCTGCAAGTTTGAAGATGATCGTACGGTCGGTTCAGATTTCTCGATGAACTTACATGCAGCTACAAAGGAACTTGGACGCTGAGCGGAAATTCGGATGATGACAATTTTTTTAAAACTCCGCTTCCAGCTGTACGAAGTTTATGAAACTTGTACAGCATGCTCGTGTCGTCAATCGAGAGCACTCCTGCACGTTTGAAGAAGATCGTACGGTCGGTTCACATTTCTCGATGAACGTACATACACCTACGACGGGACTTAATCGCTGAACGGGAACTATCCAGTACTGCATTGTAGATGACAATTTGTGTCTAACTCCCCTTCCAGCCGTACGAAGTTTATAAAACTTGTAGAGAATGCTCGTGTCGCCAATCGAGAGCACACCTGCAAGTTTGAAGAAGATCGTACGGTCGGTTCGCATTTCTCGATGAACTTACATACAGCTACGACGGGACTTGGTCGCTGTCGGAAACTGCGTTGTAGTTGACAATTTGTGTCTAACTCCCCTTCCAGCCGTACGAAGTTTATGAAACTTGTAGAGAATGCTCGTGTCGCCAATCGAGAGCACTCCTGCAAGTTTGAAGAAGATTGTACGGTCGGTTCGCATTTCTCGATGAACTTACATACACCTACGACGGGACTTATTCGCTGAACGGGAACTATCCAGTACTGCGTTGTAGATGGCAATTTGTGTCTAACTCCCCTTCCAGCCGTACGAAGTTTATGAAACTTGTAGAGAATGCTCGTGTCGCCAATCGAGAGCACTCCTGCAAGTGTGAAGATGAACGTACGGTCGGTTCAGATTTCTCGATAAACTTACATGCAGCTACGAAGGGACTTGGTCGCTGAGCGGAAATTCGGATGATGACAATTTGTGTCTAACTCCGCTTCCAGCCGTACGAAGTTTATGAAACTTGTAGAGAATGCTCGTGTCGCCAATCGAGAGCACTCCTGCAAGTTTGAAGAAGATCGTACGGTCGGTTCGCATTTCTCGATGAACTTACATAGAGCTACGACGGGATTTGGTCGCTGAGCGGAAACTGCGTTGTACATGACAATTCGTGTCTAACACCCCTTCCAGCCGTACGAAGTTTATGAAACTTGTAGAGAATGCTCGTGTCGCCAATCGAGAGCACTCCTGCAAGTTTGAAGATGATCGTACGGTCGGTTCAGATTTCTCGATGAACTTACATGCAGCTACAAAGGAACTTGGACGCTGAGCGGAAATTCGGATGATGACAATTTTTTTAAAACTCCGCTTCCAGCCGTACGAAGTTTATGAAACTTGTACAGCATGCTCGTGTCGTCAATCGAGAGCACTCCTGCACGTTTGAAGAAGATCGTACGGTCGGTTCACATTTCTCGATGAACGTACATACACCTACGACGGGACTTAATCGCTGAACGGGAACTATCCAGTACTGCGTTGTAGATGACAATTTGTGTCTAACTCCCCTTCCAGCCGTACGAAGTTTATGAAACTTGTAGAGAATGCTCGTGTCGCCAATCGAGAGCACTCCTGCAAGTTTGAAGAAGATCGTACGGTCGGTTCGCATTTCTCGATGAACTTACATACACCTACGACGGGACTTATTCGCTGAACGGGAACTATCCAGTACTGCGTTGTAGATGGCAATATGTGTCTAACTCCCCTTCCAGCCGTACGAAGTTTATGAAACTTGTAGAGAATGCTCGTGTCGCCGATCGAGAGCACTCCTGCAAGTGTGAAGATGATCGTACGGTCGGTTCAGATTTCTCGATAAACTTACATGCAGCTACGAAGGGACTTGGTCGCTGAGCGGAAATTCGGATGATGACAATTTGTGTCTAACTCCGCTTCCAGCCGTACGAAGTTTATGAAACTTGTAGAGAATGCTCGTGTCGCCAATCGAGAGCACTCCTGCAAGTTTGAAGAAGATCGTACGGTCGGTTCGCATTTCTCGATGAACTTACATACAGCTACGACGGGACTTGGTCGCTGTCGGAAACTGCGTTGTAGATGACAATTTGTGTCTAACTCCCCTTCCAGCCATGCGAAGTTTATGAAACTTATAGAGAATGCTCGTGTCGCCAATCGAGAGCACTCCTGCAAGTTTGAAGATGATCGTACGGTCGGTTCAGATTTCTCGATGAACTTACATGCAGCTACGAATTGACTTGGTCGCTGAGCGGAAATTCGGATGATGACAATTTTGTTCAAACTCCGTTTCCAACCCTACGAAGTTTATGAAACTTGTACAGCATGCTCGTGTCGTCAATCGAGAGCACTCCTGCAAGTTTGAAGAAGATCGAACGCTCGGTTCGCATTTCTCGATGAACTTACATACAGCTACGACGGGACTTGGTCGCTGAGCGGAAATTCGGATGATGACAATTTGTGTCTAACTCCGCTTCCAGCCGTACGAAATTTATGAAACTTGTAGAGAATGCTCGTGTCGCCAATCGAGAGCACTCCTGCAAGTTTGAAGAAGATCGTACGGTCGGTTAGCATTTCTCGATGAACTTACATAGAGCTACAACGGGATTTGGTCGCTGAGCGGAAACTGCGTTGTACATGACAATTCGTGTCTAACACCCCTTCCAGCCGTACGAAGTTTATGAAACTTGTAGAGAATGCTCGTGTCGCCAATCGAGAGCACTCCTGCAAGTTCGAAGATGATCGTACGGTCGGTTCAGATTTCTCGATGAACTTACATGCAGCTACAAAGGAACTTGGACGCTGAGCGGAAATTCGGATGATGACAATTTTTTTAAAACTCCGCTTCCAGCCGTACGAAGTTTATGAAACTTGTACAGCATGCTCGTGTCGTCAATCGAGAGCACTCCTGCACGTTTGAAGAAGATCGTACGGTCGGTTCACATTTCTCGATGAACGTACATACACCTACGACGGGACTTAATCGCTGAACGGGAACTATCCAGTACTGCGTTGTAGATGACAATTTGTGTCTAACTCCCCTTCCAGCCGTACGAAGTTTATGAAACTTGTAGAGAATGCTCGTGTCGCCAATCGAGAGCACTCCTGCAA
This sequence comes from Priocnemis perturbator, assembly GCA_963942575.1. NCBI lineage: Eukaryota > Metazoa > Arthropoda > Insecta > Hymenoptera > Pompilidae > Priocnemis > Priocnemis perturbator. The sequence continues at coordinate 65,610 of CAWWDK010000164.1, forward strand.
GTTTGAAGAAGATCGTACGGTCGGTTCGCATTTCTCGATGAACTTACATACACCTACGACGGGACTTATTCGCTGAACGGGAACTATCCAGTACTGCGTTGTAGATGGCAATTTGTGTCTAACTCCCCTTCCAGCCGTACGAAGTTTATGAAACTTGTAGAGAATGCTCGTGTCGCCGATCGAGAGCACTCCTGCAAGTGTGAAGATGATCGTACGGTCGGTTCAGATTTCTCGATAAACTTACATGCAGCTACGAAGGGACTTGGTCGCTGAGCGGAAATTCGGATGATGACAATTTGTGTCTAACTCCGCTTCCAGCCGTACGAAGTTTATGAAACTTGTAGAGAATGCTCGTGTCGCCAATCGAGAGCACTCCTGCAAGTTTGAAGAAGATCGTACGGTCGGTTCGCATTTCTCGATGAACTTACATACAGCTACGACGGGACTTGGTCGCTGTCGGAAACTGCGTTGTAGATGACAATTTGTGTCTAACTCCCCTTCCAGCCGTGCGAAGTTTATGAAACTTATAGAGAATGCTCGTGTCGCCAATCGAGAGCACTCCTGCAAGTTTGAAGATGATCGTACGGTCGGTTCAGATTTCTCGATGAACTTACATGCAGCTACGAAGTGACTTGGTCGCTGAGCGGAAACTGCGTTGTAGATGACAATTTGTGTCTAACTCCCTTTCCAGCCGTACGAAGTTTATGAAACTTGTAGAGAATGCTCGTGTCGCCAATCGAGAGCACTCCTGCAAGTTTGAAGAAGATCGTACGGTCGGTTCGCATTTCTCGATGAACTTACATACACCTACGACGGGACTTATTCGCTGAACGGGAACTATCCAGTACTGCGTTGTAGATGGCAATTTGTGTCTAACTCCCCTTCCAGCCATACGAAGTTTATGAAACTTGTAGAGAATGCTCGTGTCGCCAATCGAGAGCACTCCTGCAAGTTTGAAGAAGATCGTACGGTCGGTTCAGATTTCTCGATGAACTTACATGCAGCTACGAAGGGACTTGGTCGCTGAGCGGAAATTCGGATGATGACAATTTGTGTCTAACTCCGCTTCCAGCCGTACGAAGTTTATGAAACTTGTAGAGAATGCTCGTGTCGCCAATCGAGAGCATTCCTGCAAGTTTGAAGAAGATCGTACGGTCGATTCGCATTTCTTGATGAACTTACATACATGTGTTGTTTGTTTTAGTTGACCGTGTCCAATGATGATGTGGATAATTTGTTGGCGTAACGCTCGGTCTATATTAATGAAGGAAGCTACTCTAATTGTCCGACGTTTCGGTCAGTGTATCTGACCCTTCTCAAGGACTGTGAAATCTGTGTAAGTGAAGAAAAGAAAGAAAAGAATTGTAATATGTAATAATGATCAAAGAGGCAATAAACTAATGCAAGAACCGACTTACGTCTTATAATTAATAGATATTATCAAAATTGAAAGAAGCTAAATTATAAAAATAGATGAAAGAAAAATAGCAAACTGAAACTATATTTATAAGGAAAGACAGTGACGCTACTTACATGAGGTTTCAACGAGATGTTTCTAGCGACTGTGCCGGTTACAAGCAAGTCGCGGTCATAACGTGGAGATGAAGGACACAAAGGACAGATTGAGGGAGGCATTCAAAATTATTTACATTGCCGCTTTTGAAATCAGTTTGAACATAAAAAGAGCTCACGGAGGTTCACCTATTTAGTCGTAAGATGTCATTTAGCTCACCCAGAGCGATCCAATATGGAGTCGTACCGGGGCCATCAAACTAACCAAACTATCAATGATTGACAGTGAGGTTATAAAATCTGTCAAAACATTGAGACCAACAGCTGATGCTGGTTAGAGACTGGCAGATTATTAATAGCTCTGTTACAAGAACAGAGAAACATGAAGCACCAGTTACTAATCATTGCAGGTAAAGAACGATGAATAAAATTCTGCAATACTTGGTTTTTCATATGTGAGATTAACGCTTTTGTGGTGTTTTATTATCTCAAATGTTTCTAGGTGCAGTCTACGATGGTAGTTAGTCTCTGTATGCAAAATGGATGTTTCCTCAAAATTAAAAAGGTGATCGTTATCGATCATGTGTTTGGTGAGTGCGGTGTACTGTTCCTCCGGCCCGTATTTATTTCTTTTATGTTCATAGATTCTAGCCTTGATGTTCCGGGATGTTTGTCCAATATAACAAGAGTCACAATGTGAGCATGGGATATGGTATACAACGCCTGTCTTTCGGTCTGCAGGAACAGGATCCTTGATAGGTGGAAACAAGGAGCGAGTGGAGTTGGGAATTGAGTAAATAGTGTGCATATTGTACTTCCTAAATATACGTTTCAGATTGTCGGAAACGTTTGGTACAAAAGGTAAAACTATGGTGTTAAACACGTTAATCGGTCCCCTATTAATAAATCTTAATTCTGAACTTACATACAGCTACGACGGGACTTGGTCGCTGAGCGGAAACTGCGTTGTAGATGACAATTATTGTCTAACTCCCCTTCCAGCCGTACGAAGTTTATGAAACTTGTAGAGAATGCTCGTGTCGCCAATCGAGAGCACTCCTGCAAGTTTGAAGATGATCGTACGGTCGGTTCAGATTTCTCGATGAACTTACATGCAGCTACAAAGGAACTTGGACGCTGAGCAGAAATTCGGATGATGACAATTTTTTTCAAAATCCGCTTCCAGCCGTACGAAGTTTATGAAACTTGTACAGCATGCTCGTGTCGTCAATCGAGAGCACTCCTGCACGTTTGAAGAAGATCGTACGGTCGGTTCACATTTCTCGATGAACGTACATACACCTACGACGGGACCTAGTCGCTGAACGGGAACTATCCAGTACTGCGTTGTAGATGACAATTTGTGTCTAACTCCCCTTCCAGCCGTACGAAGTTTATGAAACTTGTACAGAATGCTCGTGTCGCCAATCGAGAGCACTCCTGCAAGTTTGAAGATGATCGTACGGTCGGTTCGCATTTCTCAATGAACTTACATACAGCTACGACGGGACTTGGTCGCTGTCGGAAACTGCGTTATAGATGACAATTTGTGTCTAACTCCCCTTCCAGCCGTGCGAAGTTTATGAAACTTATAGAGAATGCTCGTGTCGCCAATCGAGAGCACTCCTGCAAGTTTGAAGAAGATCGTACGGTCGGTTCACATTTCTCGATGAACTTACATACACCTACGAAGGGACTTATTCGCTGAACGGGAACTATCCAGTACTGCGTTGTAGATGGCAACTTGGGTCTAACTCCCCTTCCAGCCGTACGAAGTTTATGAAACTTGTAGAGAATGCTCGTGTCGCCAATCGAGAGCACTCCTGCAAGTTTGAAGAAGATCGTACGGTCGGTTCGCATTTCTCGATCAACTTACATACAGCTACGACGGGACTTGGTCGCTGAGCGGAAACTGCGTTGTAGATGACAATTTGTGTCTAACTCCCCTTCCAGCCGTACGAAGTTTATGAAACTTGTAGAGAATGCTCGTGTCGCCAATCGAGAGCACTCCTGCAAGTTTGAAGAAGATCGTACGGTCGGTTCGCATTTCTCGATGAACTTACATACAGCTACGACGGGACTTGGTCGCTGTCGGAAACTGCGTTGTAGATGACAATTTGTGTCTAACTCCCCTTCCAGCCGTACGAAGTTTATGAAACTTGTACAGAATGCTCGTGTCGCCAATCGAGAGCACTCCTGCAAGTTTGAAGATGATCGTACGGTCGGTTCAGATTTCTCGATGAACTTACATGCAGCTACAAAGGAACTTGGACGCTGAGCGGAAATTCGGATGATGACAATTTTTTTAAAACTCCGCTTCCAGCCGTACGAAGTTTATGAAACTTGTACAGCATGCTCGTGTCGTCAATCGAGAGCACTCCTGCACGTTTGAAGAAGATCGTACGGTCGGTCCACATTTCTCGATGAACGTACATACACCTACGACGGGACTTAATCGCTGAACGGGAACTATCCAGTACTGCGTTGTAGATGACAATTTGTGTCTAACTCCCCTTCCAGCCGTACGAAGTTTATGAAACTTGTAGAGAATGCTCGTGTCGCCAATCGAGAGCACTCCTGCAAGTTTGAAGAAGATCGTACGGTCGGTTCGCATTTCTCGATGAACTTACATACACCTACGACGGGACTTATTCGCTGAACGGGAACTATCCAGTACTGCGTTGTAGATGGCAATATGTGTCTAACTCCCCTTCCAGCCGTACGAAGTTTATGAAACTTGTAGAGAATGCTCGTGTCGCCGATCGAGAGCACTCCTGCAAGTGTGAAGATGATCGTACGGTCGGTTCAGATTTCTCGATAAACTTACATGCAGCTACGAAGGGACTTGGTCGCTGAGCGGAAATTCGGATGATGACAATTTGTGTCTAACTCCGCTTCCAGCCGTACGAAGTTTATGAAACTTGTAGAGAATGCTCGTGTCGCCAATCGAGAGCACTCCTGCAAGTTTGAAGAAGATCGTACGGTCGGTTCGCATTTCTCGATGAACTTACATACAGCTACGACGGGACTCGGTCGCTGTCGGAAACTGCGTTGTAGATGACAATTTGTGTCTAACTCCCCTTCCAGCCATGCGAAGTTTATGAAACTTATAGAGAATGCTCGTGTCGCCAATCGAGAGCACTCCTGCAAGTTTGAAGATGATCGTACGGTCGGTTCAGATTTCTCGATGAACTTACATGCAGCTACGAATTGACTTGGTCGCTGAGCGGAAATTCGGATGATGACAATTTTGTTCAAACTCCGTTTCCAACCCTACGAAGTTTATGAAACTTGTACAGCATGCTCGTGTCGTCAATCGAGAGCACTCCTGCAAGTTTGAAGAAGATCGAACGCTCGGTTCGCATTTCTCGATGAACTTACATACAGCTACGACGGGACTTGGTCGCTGAGCGGAAACTGCGTTGTAGATGACAATTTGTGTCTAACTCCCCTTCCAGCCGTACGAAGTTTATGAAACTTGTAGAGAATGCTCGTGTCGCCAATCGAGAGCACTCCTGCAAGTTTGAAGATGATCGTACGGTCGGTTCAGATTTCTCGATGAACTTACATGCAGCTACAAAGAAACTTGGACGCTGAGCGGAAATTCGGATGATGACAATTTTTTTAAAACTCCGCTTCCAGCCGTACGAAGTTTATGAAACTTGTACAGCATGCTCGTGTCGTCAATCGAGAGCACTCCTGCACGTTTGAAGAAGATCGTACGGTCGGTTCACATTTCTCGATGAACGTACATACACCTACGACGGGACTTAATCGCTGAACGGGAACTATCCAGTACTGCATTGTAGATGACAATTTGTGTCTAACTCCCCTTCCAGCCGTACGAAGTTTATAAAACTTGTAGAGAATGCTCGTGTCGCCAATCGAGAGCACACCTGCAAGTTTGAAGAAGATCGTACGGTCGGTTCGCATTTCTCGATGAACTTACATACAGCTACGACGGGACTTGGTCGCTGTCGGAAACTGCGTTGTAGTTGACAATTTGTGTCTAACTCCCCTTCCAGCCGTGCGAAGTTTATGAAACTTATACAGAATGCTCGTGTCGCCAATCGAGAGCACTCCTGCAAGTTTGAAGATGATCGTACGGTCGGTTCAGATTTCTCGATGAACTTACATGCAGCTACGAAGTGACTTGGTCGCTGAGCGGAAACTGCGTTGTAGATGACAATTTGTGTCTAACTCCCCTTCCAGCCGTACGAAGTTTATGAAACTTGTAGAGAATGCTCGTGTCGCCAATCGAGAGCACTCCTGCAAGTTTGAAGAAGATCGTACGGTCGGTTCGCATTTCTCGATGAACTTACATACACCTACGACGGGACTTATTCGCTGAACGGGAACTATCCAGTACTGCGTTGTAGATGGCAATTTGTGTCTAACTCCCCTTCCAGCCGTACGAAGTTTATGAAACTTGTAGAGAATGCTCGTGTCGCCAATCGAGAGCACTCCTGCAAGTGTGAAGATGAACGTACGGTCGGTTCAGATTTCTCGATAAACTTACATGCAGCTACGAAGGGACTTGGTCGCTGAGCGGAAATTCGGATGATGACAATTTGTGTCTAACTCCGCTTCCAGCCGTACGAAATTTATGAAACTTGTAGAGAATGCTCGTGTCGCCAATCGAGAGCACTCCTGCAAGTTTGAAGAAGATCGTACGGTCGGTTCGCATTTCTCGATGAACTTACATAGAGCTACGACGGGATTTGGTCGCTGAGCGGAAACTGCGTTGTACATGACAATTCGTGTCTAACACCCCTTCCAGCCGTACGAAGTTTATGAAACTTGTAGAGAATGCTCGTGTCGCCAATCGAGAGCACTCCTGCAAGTTTGAAGATGATCGTACGGTCGGTTCAGATTTCTCGATGAACTTACATGCAGCTACAAAGGAACTTGGACGCTGAGCGGAAATTCGGATGATGACAATTTTTTTAAAACTCCGCTTCCAGCCGTACGAAGTTTATGAAACTTGTACAGCATGCTCGTGTCGTCAATCGAGAGCACTCCTGCACGTTTGAAGAAGATCGTACGGTCGGTTCACATTTCTCGATGAACGTACATACACCTACGACGGGACTTAATCGCTGAACGGGAACTATCCAGTACTGCGTTGTAGATGACAATTTGTGTCTAACTCCCCTTCCAGCCGTACGAAGTTTATGAAACTTGTAGAGAATGCTCGTGTCGCCAATCGAGAGCACTCCTGCAAGTTTGAAGAAGATCGTACGGTCGGTTCGCATTTCTCGATGAACTTACATACACCTACGACGGGACTTATTCGCTGAACGGGAACTATCCAGTACTGCGTTGTAGATGGCAATTTGTGTCTAACTCCCCTTCCAGCCGTACGAAGTTTATGAAACTTGTAGAGAATGCTCGTGTCGCCGATCGAGAGCACTCCTGCAAGTGTGAAGATGATCGTACGGTCGGTTCAGATTTCTCGATAAACTTACATGCAGCTACGAAGGGACTTGGTCGCTGAGCGGAAATTCGGATGATGACAATTTGTGTCTAACTCCGCTTCCAGCCGTACGAAGTTTATGAAACTTGTAGAGAATGCTCGTGTCGCCAATCGAGAGCACTCCTGCAAGTTTGAAGAAGATCGTACGGTCGGTTCGCATTTCTCGATGAACTTACATACAGCTACGACGGGACTTGGTCGCTGTCGGAAACTGCGTTGTAGATGACAATTTGTGTCTAACTCCCCTTCCAGCCATGCGAAGTTTATGAAACTTATAGAGAATGCTCGTGTCGCCAATCGAGAGCACTCCTGCAAGTTTGAAGATGATCGTACGGTCGGTTCAGATTTCTCGATGAACTTACATGCAGCTACGAATTGACTTGGTCGCTGAGCGGAAATTCGGATGATGACAATTTTGTTCAAACTCCGTTTCCAACCCTAGGAAGTTTATGAAACTTGTACAGCATGCTCGTGTCGTCAATCGAGAGCACTCCTGCAAGTTTGAAGAAGATCGAACGCTCGGTTCGCATTTCTCGATGAACTTACATACAGCTACGACGGGACTTGGTCGCTGAGCGGAAACTGCGTTGTAGATGACAATTTGTGTCTAACTCCCCTTCCAGCCGTACGAAGTTTATGAAACTTGTACAGAATGCTCGTGTCGCCAATCGAGAGCACTCCTAGAAGCTTGAAGATGATCGTACGCTCGGTTCAGATTTCTCGATGAACTTACATGCATGTAAAAGTTTATTATTTCACCGGTGCATATATGATATTCATACTTTCGTTGCCAATACGGTGTAAGATAGAAAATCAAAAAATAAATAATAACGACCAAGTGTGGGACCGATTACCGCCTCCTCTACACTTGGCCGCCAGGCATTTCCTCAAAAATGGGACAATCCTGGATTATAATTACGTTTCGTCCTGGATCCACTCGACAGGACTCATCAGTAGGGCTGATGTCGAGTGGAACCTGCCCTAGACGTGCCATTGGTTACAGTGGCTAAGGTGGTTACGGTCTCGGAATATGTCCATTAACTCGCGAACAATGTTTGCGAGAAATGTACAATTCCTATACGCCATCTATTGGGGAACAATTTAATCAAAAATATTACGGCGTATGTAATGTATGTAAAAGTTTATTATTTCACCGGTGCATATATGATATTCATACTTTCGTTGCCAATACGGTGTAAGATAGAAAATCAAAAAATAAATAATAACGACCAAGTGTGGGACCGATTACCGCCTCCTCTACACTTGGCCGCCAGGCATTTCCTCAAAAATGGGACAATCCTGGATTATAATTACGTTTCGTCCTGGATCCACTCGACAGGACTCATCAGTAGGGCTGATGTCGAGTGGAACCTGCCCTAGACGTGCCATTGGTTACAGTGGCTAAGGTGGTTACGGTCTCGGAATATGTCCATTAACTCGCGAACAATGTTTGCGAGAAATGTACAATTCCTATACGCCATCTATTGGGGAACAATTTAATCAAAAATATTACGGCGTATGTAATGTATGTAAAAGTTTATTATTTCACCGGTGCATATATGATATTCATACTTTCGTTGCCAATACGGTGTAAGATAGAAAATCAAAAAATAAATAATAACGACCAAGTGTGGGACCGATTACCGCCTCCTCTACACTTGGCCGCCAGGCATTTCCTCAAAAATGGGACAATCCCGGATTATAATTACGTTTCGTCCTGGATCCACTCGACAGGACTAATCAGTAGGGCTGATGTCGAGTGGAACCTGCCCTAGACGTGCCATTGGTTACGAAGGGGCTTGGTCGCTGAGCGGAAATTCGGATGATGACAATTTCTGTCTAACTCCGCTTCCAGCCGTACGAAGTTTATGAAACTTGTAGAGAATGCTCGTGTCGCCAATCGAGAGCATTCCTGCAAGTTTGAAGAAGATCGTACGGTCGATTCGCATTTCTTGATGAACTTACATACAGCTACGACGGGACTTGGTCGCTGTCGGAAACTGCGTTGTAGATGACAATTTGTGTCTAACTCCCCTTCCAGCCATGCAAAGTTTATGAAACTTATAGAGAATGCTCGTGTCGCCAATCGAGAGCACTCCTGCAAGTTTGAAGATGATCGTACGGTCGGTTCAGATTTCTCGATGAACTTACTTGCAGCTACGAATTGACTTGGTCGCTGAGCGGAAATTCGGATGATGACAATTTTGTTCAAACTCCGTTTCCAGCCGTACGAAGTTTATGAAACTCGTACAGCATGCTCGTGTCGTCAATCGAGAGCACTCCTGCAAGTTTGAAGAAGATCGTACGGTCGGTTCGCATTTCTCGATCAACTTACATACAGCTACGACGGGACTTGGTCGCTGAGCGGAAACTGCGTTGTAGATGACAATTTGTGTCTAACTCCCCTTCCAGCCGTACGAAGTTTATGAAACTTGTAGAGAATGCTCGTGTCGCCAATCGAGAGCACTCCTGCAAGTTTGAAGAAGATCGTACGGTCGGTTCGCATTTCTCGATGAACTTACATACAGCTACGACGGGACTTGGTCGCTGTCGGAAACTGCGTTGTAGATGACAATTTGTGTCTAACTCCCCTTCCAGCCGTGCGAAGTTTATGAAACTTATAGAGAATGCTCGTGTCGCCAATCGAGAGCACTCCTGCAAGTTTGAAGATGATCGTACGGTCGGTTCAGATTTCTCGATGAACTTACATGCAGCTACGAAGTGACTTGGTCGCTGAGCGGAAACTGCGTTGTAGATGACAATTTGTGTCTAACTCCCTTTCCAGCCGTACGAAGTTTATGAAACTTGTAGAGAATGCTCGTGTCGCCAATCGAGAGCACTCCTGCAAGTTTGAAGAAGATCGTACGGTCGGTTCGCATTTCTCGATGAACTTACATACACCTACGACGGGACTTATTCGCTGAACGGGAACTATCCAGTACTGCGTTGTAGATGGCAATTTGTGTCTAACTCCCCTTCCAGCCATACGAAGTTTATGAAACTTGTAGAGAATGCTCGTGTCGCCAATCGAGAGCACTCCTGCAAGTTTGAAGAAGATCGTACGGTCGGTTCAGATTTCTCGATGAACTTACATGCAGCTACGAAGGGACTTGGTCGCTGAGCGGAAATTCGGATGATGACAATTTGTGTCTAACTCCGCTTCCAGCCGTACGAAGTTTATGAAACTTGTAAAGAATGCTCGTGTCGCCAATCGAGAGCATTCCTGCAAGTTTGAAGAAGATCGTACGGTCGATTCGCATTTCTTGATGAACTTACATACATGTGTTGTTTGTTTTAGTTGACCGTGTCCAATGATGATGTGGATAATTTGTTGGCGTAACGCTCGGTCTATATTAATGAAGGAAGCTACTCTAATTGTCCGACGTTTCGGTCAGTGTATCTGACCCTTCTCAAGGACTGTGAAATCTGTGTAAGTGAAGAAAAGAAAGAAAAGAATTGTAATATGTAATAATGATCAAAGAGGCAATAAACTAATGCAAGAACCGACTTACGTCTTATAATTAATAGATATTATCAAAATTGAAAGAAGCTAAATTATAAAAATAGATGAAAGAAAAATAGCAAACTGAAACTATATTTATAAGGAAAGACAGTGACGCTACTTACATGAGGTTTCAACGAGATGTTTCTAGCGACTGTGCCGGTTACAAGCAAGTCGCGGTCATAACGTGGAGATGAAGGACACAAAGGACAGATTGAGGGAGGCATTCAAAATTATTTACATTGCCGCTTTTGAAATCAGTTTGAACATAAAAAGAGCTCACGGAGGTTCACCTATTTAGTCGTAAGATGTCATTTAGCTCACCCAGAGCGATCCAATATGGAGTCGTACCGGGGCCATCAAACTAACCAAACTATCAATGATTGACAGTGAGGTTATAAAATCTGTCAAAACATTGAGACCAACAGCTGATGCTGGTTAGAGACTGGCAGATTATTAATAGCTCTGTTACAAGAACAGAGAAACATGAAGCACCAGTTACTAATCATTGCAGGTAAAGAACGATGAATAAAATTCTGCAATACTTGGTTTTTCATATGTGAGATTAACGCTTTTGTGGTGTTTTATTATCTCAAATGTTTCTAGGTGCAGTCTACGATGGTAGTTAGTCTCTGTATGCAAAATGGATGTTTCCTCAAAATTAAAAAGGTGATCGTTATCGATCATGTGTTTGGTGAGTGCGGTGTACTGTTCCTCCGGCCCGTATTTATTTCTTTTATGTTCATAGATTCTAGCCTTGATGTTCCGGGATGTTTGTCCAATATAACAAGAGTCACAATGTGAGCATGGGATATGGTATACAACGCCTGTCTTTCGGTCTGCAGGAACAGGATCCTTGATAGGTGGAAACAAGGAGCGAGTGGAGTTGGGAATTGAGTAAATAGTGTGCATATTGTACTTCCTAAATATACGTTTCAGATTGTCGGAAACGTTTGGTACAAAAGGTAAAACTATGGTGTTAAACACGTTAATCGGTCCCCTATTAATAAATCTTAATTCTGAACTTACATACAGCTACGACGGGACTTGGTCGCTGAGCGGAAACTGCGTTGTAGATGACAATTATTGTCTAACTCCCCTTCCAGCCGTACGAAGTTTATGAAACTTGTAGAGAATGCTCGTGTCGCCAATCGAGAGCACTCCTGCAAGTTTGAAGATGATCGTACGGTCGGTTCAGATTTCTCGATGAACTTACATGCAGCTACAAAGGAACTTGGACGCTGAGCAGAAATTCGGATGATGACAATTTTTTTCAAAATCCGCTTCCAGCCGTACGAAGTTTATGAAACTTGTACAGCATGCTCGTGTCGTCAATCGAGAGCACTCCTGCACGTTTGAAGAAGATCGTACGGTCGGTTCACATTTCTCGATGAACGTACATACACCTACGACGGGACCTAGTCGCTGAACGGGAACTATCCAGTACTGCGTTGTAGATGACAATTTGTGTCTAACTCCCCTTCCAGCCGTACGAAGTTTATGAAACTTGTACAGAATGCTCGTGTCGCCAATCGAGAGCACTCCTGCAAGTTTGAAGATGATCGTACGGTCGGTTCGCATTTCTCAATGAACTTACATACAGCTACGACGGGACTTGGTCGCTGTCGGAAACTGCGTTATAGATGACAATTTGTGTCTAACTCCCCTTCCAGCCGTGCGAAGTTTATGAAACTTATAGAGAATGCTCGTGTCGCCAATCGAGAGCACTCCTGCAAGTTTGAAGAAGATCGTACGGTCGGTTCACATTTCTCGATGAACTTACATACACCTACGAAGGGACTTATTCGCTGAACGGGAACTATCCAGTACTGCGTTGTAGATGGCAACTTGGGTCTAACTCCCCTTCCAGCCGTACGAAGTTTATGAAACTTGTAGAGAATGCTCGTGTCGCCAATCGAGAGCACTCCTGCAAGTTTGAAGAAGATCGTACGGTCGGTTCGCATTTCTCGATCAACTTACATACAGCTACGACGGGACTTGGTCGCTGAGCGGAAACTGCGTTGTAGGTGACAATTTGTGTCTAACTCCCCTTCCAGCCGTACGAAGTTTATGAAACTTGTAGAGAATGCTCGTGTCGCCAATCGAGAGCACTCCTGCAAGTTTGAAGAAGATCGTACGGTCGGTTCGCATTTCTCGATGAACTTACATACAGCTACGACGGGACTTGGTCGCTGTCGGAAACTGCGTTGTAGATGACAATTTGTGTCTAACTCCCCTTCCAGCCGTACGAAGTTTATGAAACTTGTAGAGAATGCTCGTGTCGCCAATCGAGAGCACTCCTGCAAGTTTGAATAAGATCGTACGGTCGGTTCACATTTCTCGATGAACTTACATACACCTACGACGGGACTTATTCGCTGAACGGGAACTATCCAGTACTGCGTTGTAGATGGCAACTTGGGTCTAACTCTCCTTCCAGCCGTACGAAGTTTATGAAACTTGTAGAGAATGCTCGTGTCGCCAATCGAGATCACTCCTGCAAGTCTGAAGATGATCGTATGGTCGGTTCAGATTTCTTGATGATCTTACATGCTGCTATGAAGGGACTTGGTCGCTGAGCGGAAATTCGGATGATGACAATTTGTGTCTAACTCCGTTTCCAGCCGTACGAAGTTTATGAAACTCGTACAGCATGCTCGTGTCGTCAATCGAGAGCACTCCTGCAAGTTTGAAGAAGATCGTACGGTCGGTTCGCATTTCTCGATCAACTTACATACAGCTACGACGGGACTTGGTCGCTGAGCGGAAACTGCGTTGTAGATGACAATTTGTGTCTAACTCCCCTTCCAGCCGTACGAAGTTTATGAAACTTGTAGAGAATGCTCGTGTCGCCAATCGAGAGCACTCCTGCAAGTTTGAAGGTGATCGTACGGTCGGTTC